>BOPN01004443.1:52500-57500 GCA_017312705.2 Penaeus japonicus | reverse complement strand
ACAGGAGATCTAAAGGGAGATAACCCGGAATGTTGTTGGGTAATAGCCAGGGACCGAAGCTTGTGAGTTAGGGCTGGCTGGCTGGCGTTCGTGGTAGGGTCAGTGAACGCCCTGTTTTCAATGGGTTAAGTGTTTTTTAAGGGTAGATGTTTTTGTTTTTTGGTATGTATGGGCGTAGAGGGTGTGGGTGTGGGTGACTGGGGAGGGGTGTAGGTGGGGAGGGTGGGTAGGGGTGTAGGTAGGTGGGTGGGTGGTTAGGTAGGGGTGTAGGTGGGGTAGGTGGGTGGGTTGGTGTGGGGGTGTAGGTGGGTGGATAGGGATGTAGGTGGGAGGGTGGGAGGGTACGGGTCTATGTGTAGGTGTAAGTATAGGTGTTGCGTGTGTCTGTGTCTGTGTCTGTTTGACCAGAGGTTGGTCAAGGCGAGAGGATTTGCTGGTTTTATGTGCTTTCGAAAAGAGTATTTATGTGTAAATGTGTCTATATATCACAGAATGTTTGTTGTAAAAACGATTATGTGGGATGAAAGTCTTTATACCTTGGAAAAGAATTGATATATGATGAAAGTATTTATGAATTTCACGTATTTATGATATGCTGTATACCCATCCCTCGTGGGTGTGGGAGAATGAAAAGCATTACGAGTGATAGAAGAGGTGGAGCGACCTTTTTTTTACAGAACAGTATCGTTGCATCATCGTTTATCTCACCGGGAGTGCAAAATGCTTGTTCATATGCTATATACACAGAATTACGGTTATGTATATTAGGTACATACATACACACGGAGAAGAATAGGAACGATATGTACTTCCAGAGGTTAGTCGTGTTAAATCTTCGTCTATCTGTTTCACCGGGAGTATGAAATGTTTGTTTCCTTGTTTTTTTTTTGTTATGGCGAGAGCATGTATGACGTGTTTGGATGTTCCGGGTAACAACAAGCCAAAGGGAGGAATAATTGATGGGGGATTGTATTTTCCTTTGCTCCGCATCGAGAGATATTGCATTTGTTGGCGTGCTTTGTGGTCTACCTGGATTTCCATATTGATTAATGGGCCATTCTGTTTTCCTCACTCTCCTTCTTTGGGATTAGGTCTCTGTTTTGTTCATACAGATTTAGGTTTTCCCTTTCCCTCCTCTTTCGTTGTGTTTTAGATGTGTATTTCTTTTTATCTCTTTCTCTTCTTTTCTTTTCGGGTGTAGTCGCAATTCCGTCCCCCTGTTTTTCTTTATGTCTCCGTTTATTCTTTTGTTTTCGCTTATTCTCTTGTTTGTTTGTTTTCTTATTTAGAAAAAATAGAATCTTCCTGTCCTAATCTCGGTGGAATATTGTTATTATCTTTAATTAAGATTTAAGCCTCCCTTCCCCCTTTAATTAACCAACTGATGCAATGAACTTACAGTCCTCATAGAGGTATAAAAGGACGTGTGGGAAAGGATTCAGGCAGAAGAAGGGGGGTAGGGTGGGGGTCACCCCCCCCTTCCAGATATTGAGGACTCTCGTGCAAAATCCCGCTGCAAATGAAGCCAATAAGTGAAGCTTAGGGATAGAAGTGGGTCATATTATTTTCCCTGTTATTCTCTCTCTCTCTCTCTCTCTCTCTCTCTCTCTCTCTCTCTCTCTCTCTCTCTCTCTCTCTCTCTCTCTCTCTCTCTCTCTCTCTCTCTCTCTCTCTCTCTCTCTCTCTCTCTCGCCCTCTCTCTCTCTCTCTCTCTCTCTCTCTCTCTCTCTCTCTCTCTCTCTCTCTCTCTCTCTCTCTCTCTCTCTCTCTCTCTCTCTCTCTCTCTCGCCCTCTCTCTCTCTCTCTCTCTCTCTCTCTCTCTCTCTCTCTCTCTCTCTCTCTCTCTCTCTCTCTCTCTCTCTCTCTCTCTCTCTCTCTCTCTCTCGCCCTCTCTCTCTCTCTCTCTGTCTCTCTCTATTTTTTTTTCTCTTTCTCTCTCTCTCTCTCTCTCTCTCTCTCTCCCTCTCTCTCTCCCTCTCTCTCTCTCTCTCTCTCTCTCTCTCTCTCTCTATATATATATATATATATATATATATATATATATATATATATATATATATATATATATATATATATATATATATATGTACACATATATATATATATATATATATATATATGCATATATATATATATATATATATATATATATATATATATATGTATATATATATATATATGTATATATATATATATATATATATATATATATATATATATATATGTATATATGTATATATGTATATATGTATATGTACATATCCCCTCTCGCTCTCCCTCATAGTATGAATAAACTCAATCTCTCAACCCCTCTCTTTCTCCCCCCCCCCCCCCCCTCCCTCTCTCTCTCTCTCTCTCCCGCTCTTTCTCTGTGCGTGTATTTATCCACCTACATTTACATTTCCTTTTTCCTTCACCCATGCCCTCGGGTCTTCCATCACCCTTTCACCCTGGATTATCCACCCTTATCCTCGTCTACCCTCGTTCGCCATAGATATATCAACCTCGGCCGTCGTCCATTCTTCCTGGTACCAGACCGACATGTCTCTTCCTGGAGCTTCTTCCTTCGTTTTGTGCTCTCCTTGTTATTTGTATTCTGTTTTGAGTATTTGTTTACTGTTTTTTTGTATTATTTTCTTTTTATCCTGTTTGTTGTTTGTTTTATTATTTCTCTCTCTTCTCTTTCTCGTCGTTCTCGTTCTCTCTCTTTCTCTCTTTCTTTCTCTTTTTTTCTCTTTTTTTCTCTTTCTCTCTCTTTCTCTCTCTTTCTCTCTCATTTTCTCTCTCTCTTTCTCTCTCTTTCTTTCTCTTTCTCTCTCTCTCTCTCTCTCTCTCTCTCTCTCTCTCTCTCTCTCTCTCTCTCTCCCTCCCTCCCTCTCTCTCTCTCTCTCTCCCTCTCCCTCTCTCCCATCTCCCCACTCCCCGCCCCCGTCCTCTCTCTCCTTCAAAACTCTTTCAGTCTTACCCCTCTCCCTGTAACCCTCTCTCAGTCTCCCCTTCCCTCTCCTCCCCTCTTTCCACTCCCTCGTTGATCTCCCTCTCACCCCTTACACCGGTGTGACTTTTCCGTAATACCCCTTCCCTTCTCCCCCTATTGTGCGCTCTGGCGATGAGGGGAACATCAGGTGGAGGATATGGTGGTGATGGTGCCTGGTTGCCAGAGGCGGGGACAGAAAGCGTTGATTTTCTACTGAAATGATTTAGTTTCTGGTTGTGCAGTTGTTTGTTTTTATTTTTATTTTTCATTTCTTTTTTGAGATTAGGGGCAGTTGTCTTAATGTTAGACGGTTCCTCCTTACTGCTGATGACGCTGTCTATAATTACGAGGTGTGATTGTCACAAAGAGTGTTGACCAGGTAGCATATAATCTAATTATGAGATGAACGAGTTGTAATTATCGAGATTAATAAGGAGAGGAACAATAGAAATCTCACTGCCAAAGCGCCGTTGTTTCCACCGCGTCCTTCCCCGTGCAACTAATGACCCCCATCTGCCAATATCGGGATTCGAGGTGACTCCATCTTGCTCGAGGATCAATCAAAAAGCGAAAAATCTTTTTGAGGAGGGAGCGATAAAAACAATAACACAGCAGCTCACGTCGGTGTTAATTATCAGGAGGGATCGAGGGAGCCTGTCCCCTTGTTGTTCCAGCGTCGGGAGGCATCTGCGTTCGTTCATCAGGTGCTACTGGTTATTTTTAGAAGGTGAATGGACGCGAATGTTGCTTAGGATCTTGTGGCTATCTTTATTGTTCTCAGTAGCCCAGGAAAGGGTTTATTATCTGGCATCCGGGTTGTAGCATTGTTCGCATTACTTGCGTCATCTATCGGGTTCTTCGCGACTCACCAGGACGTCGTGGAGCTTATCCAACAACAAGTGGATGGCATAAGATGGAGTCATAAATTCAAGGGAAACAAAAATGTACCAAGATAGCGAGAGAGAGAGGGGGGGGGGGGGAGAAGGAAGGAAGGAAGGAGGATAGAGAGCGAGAGAAAGAAAACGAGAAAGGAAGGAAGGAAGAAGGGAGGGGGAAGAGGGAAGGAGGGAAGGAGGAAAGGAAGAATAGAAAGGGAGGGAGTGAGGGAGGGAGAAAGAAGGAGGCAGATTGATAAAGAGAGAGAGAGATTATGGCAAACCGTTACTTAGACCACGATGGGAACACGTCTTCTAAGTCTATATATAAGACCACTACGGAGACCACGTGTTACCCTCGTTGTCAGAAGCCATGTAGGCGACTGTCTCCCCTTTTCAGTTGAGAGGGAGAGGGGGAGGGAGAGAGAAAGGGAAAAATACAGAGAGAAAAAGGATGTAAGAACGATAGAAGAAAGGGAAAGGGGAAAAAGTGGGAGAGAACGGGTCTCCACGGATGTAGCGGAAGTCGAGAGTAGGTCGAGGGTACATATTTTACATCTTTATGCGAGATAAAGTCGAGGGCGAGGCAGGTAAAGCGACGTTTCCAGGCCGGGAAGTTTCTGGGTGATTGGCAGGGTGATGCGCATGAGTCACCCCCGATATTTCACGGCGGAAGGGAGGGACGGAGAGGGGGAAGGGGGAAGGGGGAAGGGGAGAGAGGATGAAATTGGGGAGACGGAGAGAGAGGAGAAGGTGAAATGATTGAGGAATGAGATGGGAGAGAAAAGAGAAAGGGGGAAACGAAGGAAAGTGGAAGATTAAAAGGGAGACGAAACGGGAGAGATTAAAAGAGGGGGGAAGATTTAGAGGGGAGAGACGGAAAGGAGGGAGAGGGTGGAACAAGGGAGGCGACGTATACGGGGAAAAGAAGAAACAAAAAAGACGGAGAGGGAGAGAAACATGAGGAGAAGTCGAGGAAGAAGTAATGCAGCGAGGGAGATGATGGAAAGAGGGAGGGTATGAAACGGGTGAGAAGGAGAAGGGGAGAAGGTGAAACGAAGGAGACGTGTGAAGGAGTTTGCGTGCATGTCTATGCATGCTTCCAGGTTCTTATGCAAATCAGCTTGCTCTTGGTGTATGAATTTATG
>BOPN01004443.1:25000-32500 GCA_017312705.2 Penaeus japonicus | reverse complement strand
AATATCGGTTTTCATTGGTGACAATGTTCATTCATATTTTATGTGTGCGGTGTTGTTTCTAGAGAAACTATAATCACTTTATCACCATCCTTATCAGTCACCATCATTATGATGATCAGTCATCGTTATCATCGTCATTATTCAACTTCGTCATAATCATCTCCAGTATTTAATTTGTTGATTATTGTTAACAATTTATATGTTTATTATGAATGTTATTATTATTATTGCTATTATTATTAGTAGTAGTAGTATCATCATTATTATTATCATTATTATTATTATTATTATTATTGTTATTAATATTACCATTATTATCATCATTTTTATTGACATCATAGCCACACCGAACACAACATCATGCCAGGCAATAAAGAAATTGCAGCGTGCATTTTTCTTTTCTTTCCGGCTGAGCGACTTTTAAGTGGGAGTCATTGACCCAGGGAATGAATGCTCTTGTGGTTTTGATCGTTGGCTTGATCAAAGTCTGATTTGTTGCGATGCCATGACCTCGCTGCCCGTTCGTTCACCGTTGCAAAACATCCATTTGTCCAGTTCGAAAATTGGGCCGGATATTGCGAATCTTAGCTGGATATTGCAAAATTTAGCTGGATATTGCAAATCTTAGCCGGCTGGCACTTGCCCTCTTTGACTCTCTCTGGGTTTCATTATCTTTTTGATTTATTATTATTATTATTTTTTTTTTATCTTTCTTTCTCGTTTTCTTTGTTCGCAGTTTTGTCTCTCCCTCATTCGTTCTCTATCATTCTCTTTCTCTCTCGTTCTTTCCGATCGTCATTCTCTCTTCCCTTCGATCTTTCTGTTTGCAATCTCTCTCTTTCTCTCCTCCCCTTCTCTCCTCTCCCTCTCTCTCCCTTCCTCTCTGTCATTTATTCACTCACTCATTCACTTACTCACTCTCCTCTCTCTTTTTCTCTCTCTCTTTCTCACTCTCTCTCTCTCTCTCTCTCTCTCTCTCTCTCTCTGTATCTTTGAGAAACAATTTTAAATGCGAAGAAAGCGGATTCCAGCCATTTCCCGCTAGAAGCATTTTTTCCTGGGCTTGCTTTTCGCGTTTCAGTCGCCTCTGCTTATTTTTTGGACGCTCGACATAAACCGCTCGTTCTTGCTTTTCATTAGCGCTCGTTGGGTAGCGTCCATTGGCTGAAAAAGAAGATGGAATAAAGAGAGGAAAGCAGAAAGTTGAATAACATCACTGGAGAGGGGGATGGTCCTGTGGTCTCGGAATGGTCATAAGGTCTTGGAATGGTCATGAGGTCTGGGAATGGTCATGAGGTCTGGGAATGGTCATAAGATTTCGGAATGGTCGTGCGCGAGAAGCAAAGTCGTCGCCGGAAATTAATGTATTTTGACAGAGGTGACGCCTACAGACTACCATCACGTGATGTCATGTGGCTTGCAATGATTATCTTGGGATGGCTGGATTTTCCGTCTCGCTGCCTTTTTCATATTGCGTTTCATTTTGTGTCTCCCTTCGGTTTGCTATTGTATTTGTTTTTTTTTCCCTCTAGGGTTTCTTTGTATTATCTGATCACTCTTTTTTTCCCACTTCCGTCTTTTTCCTGGTGTTTACTTTGCCCTTTTCCATGGTCTCCTCTCTGTCCTTTCATCATCATCATTTTTGCTTCTCCTCCTCCTCCTCCTCCTCCTCCTCCTCCTCCTCCTCCTCCTCCTCCTCCTCCTCCTCCCCCCCCTCTACCTTGCCTCTCATCTCCGTCTTACCTCCTTTCCCTCTATCAAACCCTTTCTCTCTATCAAACCCTCCCTCCCCTCTTCCTTCTCTCCCACACCCTCCCCTCTCCCTTCTCTCCCAAGCCCTCCCCTCTCCCTCCCCTCTCCCTCCCCTCTCCCTCCCCTCTCCCTTCAATCCTCCCCCATGCCTTGCCTCCTCCCGAAGCCTCTCCTCGCGCGCCCTCTCCATCATCGTCGACATGAAGCTCCGACTCCCACGGCGACTGTTGCTTCCCCGATGAAATATCGGCGCCGACTCCTTCTCTCCTCCCCCCCTCCCTCTCTCTCTCTTATCCCCCTCTGCCCACCCCCCTCTCTCTCTCTCCCTCTCTCTTATCCCCCTCTGCCCACCCGCCCCTCTGCTCCTCATTCCTTCTGCACCTTCCGTCCCTCTGCCCCCCCCCGCCCCCCTTCATTTATTTTCTCTCGCTTGTACTGCCACGACCCCTTATCTTACTCCTGTTCCTTCTCCGATGTTCATCTTCTTACTCCTAATCTTACTCCTCACCGTCGCTTTTGACACTGCTACTCCTCCTCTTATTACTATTCTTACTCCTCCCCACCCCCTCCTTACCTCTTTTTCCTTCTCTTCCTCCTCTTCTTCTTCCTCTTCCGCCTACTCACCGTCGTTTTGTTTCTGCTATTACTGCAACTCCTATCCTCCCCGACATACATCTTTCTTTTCCTCCATTTCCTCCCCCTGCTCTTCCTCCTCCTCCTCCTCCTCCTCCTCCTCCTCCTCCTCCTCTTCTTATTCATCTTCTTTTCCTTCTCCTCTTCTTCCTACTACTCTTCTTACTCCTATTCCTCATACTCCAACTCCTACTCCTATTGCCCTTACTCCTACTTTTCATACTCCAACTCCTACTCCTACTCCTCTCCCCCCCCCCATCCCCGTCTCCCCAACCCGCGGGAAAGAGGGGTAACCGCGGAAAGTATTTTCACATGGCTTTCGAAAGTTTTTATTTTATGGTCCCTCGCGGCATGTGCCTGTTAGCTTTTTTTTTGTGCGTGGCCTTCTGTATATATGTGCGTGAGAGAAATGGTGTGTATTTTGAGGGGGAGGAGGAGGGGGAAAACTAATGGAAGAGGGAGAGGGAGTGCGAGTGCTAATAGGAGAGGGAAAGGGAGTGGGAGAGCCATTAGGAGAGGCAGAGGGAGTGGGAGAGCTACTGGGAGAAGGAGAGGGAGTGGGAGAACTAATGGGAGAGGGACAGGGAGTGGAAGAGCTAATGGGAGAAGCAGAGGGAGTGGGAGAGCTAATGGGAGAGGCAGAGTGAGTGAGAGAGCTAATGGGAGAAGGAGTGGGAGAACTAATGGGAGAGGGAGAGGGAGTGGATGAGCTAATGGGAGAAGCAGAGGGAGTGGGAGAACTAATGGGAGAGGGACAGGGAGTGGGAGAGGCAGAGTGAGTGAGAGAGCTAATGGGAGAAGGAGTGGGAGAACTAATGGGGTAGGGAGAGGGAGTGGGAAAGATAATGTGAGAGGGAGTGAGGGTAAGGGTAAGAGATAGGAGAGGAGTGAGGGTAAGGGGAAGAGGAAAGAAGAGGGGTAGTGAGTATGAAGGGAAGTGGAGAGAGGAGAGGGAATGAGTATGAGGGGAAGAGGAGAGAGGAAAGGGAATGAGTGTGAGGGGAAGAGGAGAGAGGAGAGGGAATGAGTGTGAGGGAAAGAGGAGAGAGAGAGAGAGAGAGAGAGAGAGAGAGAGAGAGAGAGAGAGAGAGAGAGAGAGAGAGAGAGAGAGAGAGAGAGAGAGAGAGAGAGAGAGTGAGTGAGTTTCGTAAGTGCATCTTTTCATTACATTATTTTGTGAACGTGACCCTCACCGGCTGTTGTAAGTGCACTGACACTAAGTCTTCAGGGCTTGGAGCTCGAGATACTTGAAGATGGCGACGCGTGACCGTAGAGTTTTTATGTTTTATATTCTCTTTTCAAATTTACCGAAGTTGAGGATGTGATGAGAGTGCAGAGTTATGCGTTTTCAAGCGCACGAAGTTTGAAGTGCGTGAAAGCTGAAATACGCGGCGTGCGGTGCGTGTGGTTTTGGTATGTAAGAGAAAGAGGCGGTGGGGGGGGGGGCGGAGTGGAAAGGGTGGTAGGATCAAGAAGGGAGAAGGACAGGGGGAAGGGGATTAGATGGAGTTAGGTGGAGCGAAGTGGAGCGAAGTGGAGGTGGTTTAGTGGTGATATCAGTGACAGTGGCGCGTGTTCCCTTTGGTCAAGTATTTGTGCGAGTGGGGCCGCCCGCTTGATATATTTTATTGTTGAGCGGATGTTGTCATTGCATGCAGTGTGGCCGTTCGGATTGTAATTGCGTTGGAGGGACTTTGCGCTGATTGATAACGGCCCTAAATAAATGTGGGATTGTGTGAGAGAGAGAGAGAGAGGAGAGGGAGATAGGCAGATAGATAGGAAGAGAGGGATGGCGAGCAGGAACGAGAGCTGCGATTATGATTATACATATATATAATATATATATATATATATATATATATATATATATATATATATATACATATATATATATATATATATATATATATATATATATATATATATATATATATATATATAGTATATATATATATATATATATATATATATATATAGTATATATATATATATATATATATATATATATATATATATATATATATATATATATATATATATATGTGTGTGTGTGTGTGTGTGTGTGTGTGTGTGTGTGTATGTATGTATGTATATATGTATATATATATATATATATATATATATATATATATATACATACACATATATATATATATATATATATATATATATATATATATATATATATGTATATATATATATACATATACATATACATATATATATACATATACATACACATATACATATATATACATATATATACATATACATATACATATCTATATACATATATATACATATATATACATATATATACATATATATACATATATATATATGTATATATATATATATATATATATATATATATATATATACATATACATATACACACACACATACACACAAGTGTGTGTGTGTGATATGATATGATATGATATGATATGATATGATATACAAGAAAATGTTGGATGAAGATGTAAATTTACACACAAAAATTGAATTAGAGAGAAGAAGGGAGGAAATATAAGAGATATAGGAGAGGAAATATAAAAAGAAGAAGAGCCTGAAAGATGGAAAAGAAACACACAAGTAACGAAAGAGGGAGATAGAGGGAAGTGCAACCAAAAGTGAACCGAAACAGACACAGACGCAGTGAAAGGAGGACAGGAGACGCAGGGAGGAGAGCAAGAAGGCACGGTATTTGTGCTCCGCTAATTAACTCATCACGCGCTGAATGCCGCTAGGTATAGATAGATCCCGGACGTAACACTGGGATTCCCAGAAGACTGAATCTCTAAGCTGAATGGAAGATGATAGTGGAGTTGTGTGGCCGCGTTGTCTGTCGGTGGTAGGGGTGGGTGTGTTGGTGGCTGTGTGCCTGTGCCTGTGCGGGCCTTTTTGCGGTTTTAGATTCTTGTATTTGTGATATTATGTGTATGTATATATATGTGTATGTATGTATATATGTATATATGTATGTGTGTGTATATGTATATATATATGTATATATTTATATATATATAGGTAAGTGATTATGTGCATATACATATATATATGTGTATATATCTGTAGAAGTAAGTGTATATATGTGCGTCTATATATATGTGTGGGTATATATATATGGGTATGTATATGTATGTGTATGTGTATATATATGTATAGGTATATATATGTATATTTGAGTGTGTATATGTATGTGTATGTGTATGTATTTTTATATGTGCGTATATGTATATATGTAAGTGGTTCTTTATGTATATTCAGGCGGATTTTCTTATAGATATTTTCAACTCTATTTTTTTGAAAAAATATATATCCAGTTTTTTTCAATATATATTCAGACGTTGTTAAATATATCGATAGCAAAAAAAAAAAAAAAAAAATTCAGTGGGCAAATCCGCTCGCCCACACCGGCGAAAGCGGCGCCTAGCCTTCCCCTCGCCCGGCTCTCAACTCTTCGCCGGTCGAGCGAAGGCATCGGCAAGGCGAGGGGAGGCGAGAGAGAGGGAGGAAGATAGGGAGATGGAGGAGAGAGGAGAGGTGAAACAAGAGAGAGGGAGAAAGGGAATGGGAGAGGATGAGGAAGGGGAAGAGGGGTAGAGAGAGAGGGAGGGGAAGAGGGGGAGAGAGCGAGAGGAAGAAAGGGAAAGAGGGAGAGGAAGAGGAAGAGGGGGGAGGGGAGGGAGAGAGAGGGGAGGGGAGGGTGGGAAAGGGGGTGGGGAGGGTGAGAGAGGGAGAGGAGAGTGGGAGAGGGAGAAAGAGAAGGAGAAGGAGGAGAAAGAGAGAAAAAGGGAGAGAGAGAAATGGAGGGAGATTGGGAGAGAGGGAGGGAGGGAATGTTAGAGAGAGAGAGAATTAGAAGCCAGGCACATTACAAAAATAATTTTCTCTTTTTACGAAATAATTATCTGGGCACATCGTAAGAAAAAGACCAATCCACTATGAGATTGAACAGTATCTCACGTTACACTTTCTGATAGATCCAATCATCTGTAAAGATATCTATGTTTATTTTTTATTGATTTTATTTATTATGTTTTATTTATTTATTTATTTTTAAGTTTGTGTATTATTTTTTATGTATGTCGGTCTATTTATGCATATGAAATCTATTCATCTGTGCCTGCTTATTTATGCATATCCGTATTTTTTATGTAAATAAATGTATGCAAAGTAAAAAAAAAGTATAATAAATGTATAAGTATACATATAATGAGAGGGGTTCAAACTCTGTTACCGTTAAGTTCGTCGCCTTCAACAACAAGTAGAAAGTTAGGGCCGGTGTTACTGAACAAGCGACGACCACACGCTGGGGCTTGTTTACTTGTGATGTTTGGTGTGTAGTGTGTGATTTGCTTTGTTGAAAATAGAGATGAGTTTTAGTCTGAGGGAGGGAGAGAGAAGGAGACAGGAAGAGGAGGTGAGATGAGAGGAAAAGAGAGGAAAGGAGGAAAGAGAAGAGAAGAGAAGAGACGAGAAGAAAAGAAAAAAGAAGAGAAGAGACGAGAAGAAAAGAAAAAAGAAGAGAAGAAAACCATAGAGAAGAAAACAATAAAGAAGAAAACAATAGAGAAGAGAAGAAAAGAGAAGAGAGAGAGAGAGAAAGAAAGAAAGAAAGAAAGAAAGAAAGAAAGAGAGAGAAAGAGAGAGAGAAAGAGAGAGAGAAAGAGAGAGAGAAAGAGAGAGAGAGAGAGAGAGAGAGAGAGAGAGAGAGAGAGAGAGAGAGAGAGAGAGTGTATGTGTATGTGTGTGTGTGTTCTAATAGTACATGGTTGTATATCTGTGTATGCATACTTTTCTTTATTTATGTAATGGACGAAATCCTGCACCAGCGACTCTGCCATGAAATAATTACGGCGATGACGAGTCTCCGCCTGATTTCCCGCAAGGCCCATAAAGTAATCGGCGAACGAGGAATATTCTGCTTTGCATATCTTTGCATATCCACTCTTCTGGCGTGATTGATAGCGAGATTCTGGTCGGCAATCCCCCGGGGCGCTTGGTGGTGAGGCAGAGAATTAATTCTAGCCCACGTCGTTGCCAGGGGCTATGCTTGCGTTGGAATAATGGGCGTGCACACTTTGGAAGGCGAAGCGGTGGGATGTTCCA
>BOPN01004443.1:0-15000 GCA_017312705.2 Penaeus japonicus | reverse complement strand
TTCGTACATCTTGCACCCCCAACGCCACTGCCGCAGCTCTGCCTGGAAGCAGCGGTCATTCGTTTATGCGCTCACCCGCGCGCGCATCACAGCTAAACGGCAAAACTTCTGGCGCGTCTGCCGGCTTTGGTCCCGTTTCTGTTGAAGGCTAATTAAAACTTGGTGCCTTTGCGATCTGCAGGCGCTTCTCACGCGCCTCCTTGCCTTCTCCTTCTCCTCCTCCGCTTTCGCCAAGTCCTCGTTCTCCTTCTCAGCCACGTCCCCCACTGCGTCTACCATTAACAGCCACCCTATTACCCTACTACCTTACCTCTCTACTTCCCTACATCGTAACCTCCCTACCTTTCTACCTTTCTACCTTTCTACCTTTCTACCTTCCAACATCTCCACTTTCCTACCTTTCTACTCTTTCGATTTTCCTACCACCCTTCCTTCTTACCTTAATTTTACATTCCACCCACCCCTACCTACCTCCCTACCTCCCTACCTACCTACCTCCCTACCTCCCTACCTACCTGCCTCCCTACCTACCTACCTTTCTACCTTCCAACATCTCCACTTCCCAACCTTTCTACCTTTCGATTTTTCTACTACCCTTCCTTCCTACCGTAATTCTACATTCCACCCATCTCCCCACCTATCTATATATCTACCTACCTACCTACCTACCTACCTACCTACCTACCTCCCTCCCTCTCTACCTATCTGCCTCCCTATCTACACACCTACAAACTTACCTATCTACCTACCTACCTACCTACCTACCTACCTACCTACCTCTCTACCTACCTCTCTACCTACCTACCTCTCTACCTATCTGCCTCCCTACCTACACACCTACAAACTTACCTATCTACCTACCTACCTACCTACCTAACTACTTACCTATCTATCTACCTGCCTCTCTACTTACAAACCTATCTACCTACCTACCTAACTACTTACCTATCTATCTACCTGCCTCTCTACTTACAAACCTACCTACCTACCTACCTAACTACTTACCTATCTATCTACCTGCCTCTCTACTTACAAACCTACCTACCTATCTGCCTCCCCACCTACACACTTACAAACCTACCTACATACCTGCCTACTTACCTATCTGTCTATCTATCTCCCTACCTACAAACCTACCTATCTACCCACCCACCTACCTACCTACCTACCTACCTACCTACCTACCTACACACCTACCTACCACCATAACAATTTTCCTTCTTAACCATCAGGCTACCTACTTACTTACTTTCCTTTCCTTCCTTCTTACCTACCTCTCATTTCTACCCCCCTTCTTACCTACCTACATACCTACCCACCCATCTACGCACCACTTCTCCTCAATACTTCCCTTCCTATTTATCTATCTACTTACCTACCTACCTAATTACTTACCTATCTACCTATCTACTTACCTACCTACCTACCTAATTCCCTACCTTCCTACCTAATTCCTTACATACCTACCTAATTCCTTACCTACCTACCTACCTAATTCCTTACCTACCTACCTACCTACCTACCTACCTACCTACCTACCTACCTTCCTGCTAATTCACCTCCCCCTACCCCCCTCCCCATTTTTCCTTTCAACCACAAACCACCCAACCACACAACCGTCAGACTTTTCGTTCTCTGAAGTGATACGAAATCCATGTAGGGCAAGTGGGTGGCGGCGGGCGGCTGGGCGGGTGGGTGGGTGGGTGGCTAGGTGACGGAGGGGGGTTGGGTGGGGTAGGGGGGCTAGTGGTGGGGGGCGGAAGGTTTCTGATTGATTGAATTTGTCGATCCCGCCCTTCGTTCAGAATAGGGGGGCGAGGGGACGACGGCTGCTAGGATGGAAAGTTTTCTGCGTAGTCGATTGTATTTTGAACCTGTTGTAGGGTCATTCATGCGACGGGGCTGCATCGAGGGGAGGTGAATGAAGTGTGTGTGTGTGTGCTTCTTGCCTTCTGTTTATCCGTTTTATTTGTTTGGTTTGTTTATTTTGTGTGTTTGTTGGCGGAGGGAAAGGGGGGAGGAGGGGGTTGTATTTTTATTTGCTGCACTTTAATTGATAGTTATGATACATGCAGCGTGGTCCTGTACTTCTATGTCAGCTGGTATTGATTGAGCTCTGTTTACGTTGTATCTGTTGTTTTCGGAGTATTGCATAGTAGTGTTTTTGTATTTTTGTATTCGTTTAGAGATGCGGATATTGACTTGTACTTGTGAATGTATAAAGTAAGGTCATTTAAGAATCTTTCAAGTCATAACCCATTGCATTTTCATGAAATGTCGTTGTCACCCATGAATACATACTGTCTAAGTTTTATTGGTGTTGTATTAGTAGTAAAAATGTACAGTAAAAATGTGTACTCTAAGACACGTACATGCGTATAGACCATGCATTCAGAAATGTAAAGCGATTTATGTTAAACACGCAGAAAAGCTTATACAAATGAACACATGAAGAAGTACATGCGCGCGTGCGCGCGCACACACACACACACACACACACACACACACACACACACACACACACACACACACACACACACACACACACACACACACACACAATTAGAAATCACAATCACAGAAGGCAACCAACGACTACTGAATGTAAACTAGTAATGGGCTAAGTGAAAGCTAACAAAACATACTATATGTTATATCTTAGTAATACACAAAACCTGTATATTGTACTCGATCACTAATGAGTCTAAACAAGCATTTGACAAAGCAGTTACCTTGAATTTGGTAGAGATGGTTTCATTCCCATTATATTTCAGGTTGCAATGATGTCATATAGGTTTTCGGTATCTTTGTGTGCTAGGTTCAACGATAGGGAGATTTAATTGTACCATCCCTCTCTCTCTTTCTCTATCTATCTATCTATCTATCTATCTATCTATCTATCTATCTATCTATCTCTCAATCTCTCTCTCTCTCTCTTTGCTTCTCTCTCTCTCTTGTTTCTCTATTTCTCTTTGATGCTATCTCTCTTTCTCTTTTCATTTCTCTCTCTCTCTCTTCATTTCTCTCTCTCTCTCTCTCTCTCTCTCTCTCTCTCTCTCTCTCTCTCTCTCTCTCTCTCTCTCTCTCTCTCTCTCTCATCCTCTCTTTCTTCCTCTCTTCTCTCTGTCCCCACTATCTCTCCCTTCTCACTCTCCACTCCTTTATTCTCTTCACTCTCCCTCTCTCTTTCTCTTCTCTTTTTCTTCTCTCAACCCTCCCTCCCTCCCTTTCCTACTCCCTCCCTTACCTTCTGGTAGATTCTGACGGACCAAACAAGGCTAATTCGTTTATTTTCGACGTTGAAACAACGCGAGACTAATAGACTGTAACCATGCCGTTTCCCTATGGCATGAATGTACAGAGCATTGACGTTTGCAACATCGTTATCTGGCTATATTGTATTGTGTGAATGCGTTTAGTAATCACACTACTGGAATAGGATGTTGCAATGATATCTGACACGGCGAATGTTCCCTCAGTATTTATTTCCCGTATATGTGTGTACATATATATACATATATATATATATATATATATATATATATATATATATATATATATATATATATATATAGATATATATATATATATATATATATATATATATATGAAAAGCAAGATCTACCCGATCCCATTTTCAGGTTAAACCTGAAATGCTGTCTCATTTTCGAATAGATCTATTTTGTGTATCATGTTTTTTTTTGCCATATCAACTCGGTAGAGTGTTTTTGAAATTCATTCAAATGTATGTTTATATATATATATATATATATATATATATATATATATATGTATATATGTATATGTGTATATATATATATATATTTTTTTTTTTTTTTTTTTTTTTTTTTTACACACACACACACACACACACACACACACACACACACACACACACACACACACACACACACACACACACACACACACACACACACACACACACACACACACACACACACACACATTTATATTTAGATTATATTAGATCTTTATTTACCACCCTGGCTAACTCCACAGGCATGGGCAAGCTTTGATACATTGATGTAGAGTCATGACATTGTTGCTAACATTGTATTACAAATTAAGGTAATAACATGATTATATTCTATAGTATATCAACTGTGAATAGACATTTAATAAATGTTGTAATAGGGTATCATATGCCGAATTTCGGATATAGCATAAGTGCATTTTCTAGTACAGTTGACGTTATGAAATCATAACTTTGCATACCTCATGCTAGGTCTTCGTTGCAAAGTCTGCATTTAGTTTCTTCTACATTGCATTCTGAACTGACCTGCCAATATATTCTGTATCCAAGTCTAATTCTTGCAGTCTCAATATCACATTGTCGTGTCCTTGTCTTGTATGAACCATAAATGAATCTCTCCTCCGAAAACTGGTCAAAATGTTTTATGCTACAGCTTTCAGGTCTTTGAGAGTTTGTTAGCTCCATCAAGTCCTCCCTATTGGAGGTTCTTTATGTGTGAAATCCTAGGAAGAGGTATGCCAAAGTCTATATCCACAATTTGCTTATCACATGCTGCCCTATATGTTTAACGTGGCTGAACAACACCGTAGACTTAGTTCAGTTGACTCTCTGAGGTATGACCGTCATGTTTTTCGTTTTTAGTATGTTTGTGTGCATGCGTGCATGTCTCAAATGCCACTGATTATTAAATTTCCTCTGGTAAAAATGGATTACCTACTACACTCTAAGAATGTTTATAGGTTGATCCTCCCATATTTGTCGTACAGTTTTCGGGAGTTTTCCAGCTAATGTTCATTTTGCACTTTGCACTATACACTTTATTTTTTTTCCTTCTAGATCATGTTGTATGGGTATTCCTTTATATGGCCTACATTAAGTTTGTGAAAACAGTGATATAATCTTAAAGAACCTTATATCATAGCGTGTTTTGATGTTTCAGTTCTATGGTTCGCTAATTTCTGTTTCCGTCAATGGTCGAGCCCCGAGCATCCCGGACATTGGTGGTTGAATCTGTATTATTTTATGAACATTTGCATACCACTACTTATTTTAATTTCTCTCTGTCTATCTTTGTTAATCTCTGTATTTTTTAAGGATTAACCTAAGCTCGTATATTAACGCAAATTTCGAAATAATGAGATCATCAACATATTTAATTGATTTGTAATAAAAAGGACTATCATTATTTGTCTTTATTCTCTCTTTCACAGTTGCCACACGCCATTATCATTAGTAATTTTACAACTGATGTTTTAGCAATAAAGTGCGTATGTATTATTGTGATATGTAAAGGTTTTATCGTTTAGATTAGTATACCGCTTTTTTAATATTCATGCTGGACATTTCCTTGGTTATATGTTATGTAAAGAGTTGAATATATGATAGCAACATGTCGATGCGAAAGAGTCCGTTGCCTACAATCTTTCTGATAAAACAACAAAACTCGCAGTTGCAAACATTCATGCAGATGGATCGCTGTTGTCAGACTTTCATATTGCATATAATCCAAATGTTAGCATGGTGCGATCATGCACATTTATAGCGACAGAGACTGACACACTCAGATCAAGTCAGACGAGATGTCGTGTTTCATTTTATTTTCTTCTCTCTCTCTCTCTCTCTCTTTCTCTCTCTCTCTCTCTCTCTTTCTCTCTCTCTCTCTCTCTCTCTCTCTCTCTCTCTCTCTCTCTCTCTCTCTCTCTCTCTCTCTCTCTCTCTCTCTCTCTCTCTCTCTCTCTCTCTCTCTCTCTCCCCCTCCCCCCCCCCTCTCTCTCTCTCTCTCTCTCTCTCTCTCTCTCTCTCTCTCTCTCTCTCTCTCTCTCTCTCTCTCTCTCTCTCTCTCTCTCTCTCTCTCCCCCCCCCCCCCCCCCCTCTCTCTCTCTCTCTCTCTCTCTCTCTCTCTCTCTCTCTCTCTCTCTCTCTCTCTCTCTCTCTCTCTCTCTCTCTCTCTATCCCTCTCTATCCCTCCCTCTTTCTCTCACTCGTTCTCTCTCGCTCTGTATGTATCTATCTATTTTTTTTATACTTTTTTTTTGCCTAGCGCAGCATCCAATAGTCAGCTTGATGGGTTTCATGAGAAATGCAAATCTCTAGATGTGAGGAACACCACCTCTACACACACGCCCTCCCCCCAACCCCGCCCTAGCCGACCCGACCCGCTCTCGATTTTCCAAAACATTTACTCAGCTGCGAGAGGATTTCCAGCGACGTTCACAGATGATTTTTTCCACCCGGAAACCTTCATTTCCGATGCAGATCTCACCAGCAAATCATCAGATTCCCATTATGCATGTAGATCGCTCTGCAAACCTTTTAATTCCGTGGGTAGATCCACCAGTTCAGATTGGTTTCTGACTGTTAGAACAGGCCGGGTATGCGGATGGGCGGGATAGGCGGTTTAGAGACAGATGGGCGGGTTTGGTGTTTTGGATGGTCTTGGGAAGTGCGAATGGTGAAAACTTTGTATAAAACTTTTTTTTTCATATTAAAAGGGTTGGGTAGATGCGGAATAGAATCAATAAAAGCAATGAAGAGCTATTAGATGTTGCTGTTGTTTGCTGTCAAATCTCAGTGTCTTTCTCTCTCTCTCTCACTCACTCTCTCATTCACTTACGCACTCATTCATTCACTCACTCATTCACTCACTCATCCACTCACTCACTCACTCACTCACTCACTCACTCACTCACTCACTCACTCAAATGCTCACTTCTTTTTCTCCCCTTTATTCTCAGTCCCACTAACACCATGTACAAACACTCATTCTCATTCCATGTCATTCTCCCAGTGTCACAGTCAGCTAAAACAATTCCCCTCTTCATATGTCGCTTTTGCTATCTCGGCAGTCGGACGCCAAGGAAACCCAAAATGAGCAAGGGCTGTCTTTCGAGGGGGAAAGGAAAAAGATATTGTAGGGTTTTATTTACTTCTTGGGGGAATATTTAATCATGTTATATATTTTCTCTTCTTTTTTTAAAGTCGTAGATATTCTGTAACTTTACTCATCGTTTTTATTTTTACTCTTTCTTTTAATTCATCATGTGCCTCTCGAGCAATGCGACCTTTGATGCGAGAGGTTGAGCCTCCCGTCGTAAGCTCCGCCCCCATGAATATTTTAACCAATCGTTTTCTCGTCCTCGCCATGACGTCAGAGCCTAGCCGTGAGGTCGGTGCTTACGTAACAGGCCCAGGGATGTTTCGCTGGTGTGTGGCCCGATGGGTGGGGTTGGATTAGGAGGAGGAGAAGGAGAAGGAGAAGGAGAAGGAGAAGGAGAAGGAGAAGTAAGAAAGAGGAGGAGGATAAGATGAATATGAACATGAACATGAACATGAATATGAAAATGGAGATGAGAAATATATGAGGAAATAGGAAAAGAGCAGGAGGATGAAGAAGGAGGAGAAGAAGAAGAAGAAGAAGAAGAAGAAGAAGAAGAAGAAGAAGAAGAAGAAGAAGAAGAAGAAGAAGAAGAAGAAGAAGAAGAAGAAGAAAAAGAAACAAAAAAGATGAGGAGGAGAAGGAGGAGGATGTTGGGGGGGGACTTAAAAGGAACAAGAATAAGGAGGAGGAGAATGAGAACAAAAAAAAAAAAAAAGATTGAAAAGAATGAGGAGACGAGGAAGCTTAAATGATAATGATAATAATAAGAAGAGCACGACGAAAAGAGCTTGACGTAGGGAAGAATAAAAAGGATTAGATAGATGAAAGAAGGTGAAGTAGAGGGAATTGAAGCAGAAGCAAGACCCTCTTTATCTCCGCGCCGATCTCCCTCGCGTATCGGGAAGTTCGGAACCAGCGGAGGAGGCTCGGGCCCGGCTAGGAATCCGAATCGACCGGGGGGGGGGGGGGGGAGGGGAGAGCCGAGCCTCCTCTCTCTCAGCATCCATTGGTTGATCGAGTTTATGAATAAACAAAGCGAATTCCACCTCTGTGGCTCTGTGGCTCTGTGGTTGTGTTTGTCCGGCTAAGCTGCGGGTCGTGATGCTCCCTCCCTCCTCTCCTCCTCCCCCCTCCTCCCCCCCCTCTCTCTCTCTCTCTCTCTCTCTCTCTCTCTCTCTCTCTTTCTCTTACTCGTGCTTCGGGTAGATCTCGGCGGGGAAGTTTTAGATCCGGTGTAGAGCCGCGTTCGCTCGTCCGGATATACGAGGCGGTGTTGGGGTGGGTGGGAGCGGGGGTGGGGGTGGGGGTGGGGGTGGGTGGGATGTGTTGAATTGAACAAACAGACGAGGAAGAGGAAGGAGAGGAAGGAGGATGAGAAATGCGGTGAAATGGGAGGGTGTGTGGGGGGGGGGAGGTATTTGTTTGTTTGTATGACCTTTATGGAAAGGGTATTTATTCATCTGATTTCTATCTGTCTGTCTTTCTGCCTCTCTCTCTATGTCTTTCTGTCTCTCTCTCTATGTCTCTTTGTCTCTCGGTCTATGTCTTTCTCTCTCTCTCTCTCTCTCTCCTCCTCTCCTCTCTCTCTCTCCTTCTCTCTCCCTCTCTCCTTCTCTCTCCCTCTCTCCTTCTCTCTCCCTCTCTCCTTCTCTCTCTCTCTCTCTCTCTCTCTCTCTCTCTCTCTCTCTCTCTCTCTCTCTCTCTCTCTCTCTCTCTCTCTCTCTCTCTCTCTCTCTCTCGTTCTCATTCTCTCTCTCTCTTGCCTTCTTTCTCTCTCTCTTGCCTTCTCTCTCTCTCTCTCTCTCTCTCTCTCTCTCTCTCTCTCTCTCTCTCTCTCTCTCTCTCTCTCTCTCTCTCTCTCCCTCTCTCCCTCTCTCCCTCCCTCTCTCCCTCTCTCCCTCTCTCCCTCTCCCTCTCTCATTCTCTCTCTCTCTCTCTCTCTCTCTCTCTCTCTCTCTCTCTCTCTCTCTCTCTCTCTCTCTATCTCTCTCTCTCTTTCTGTGTATGTGTCTCTTTCTTTCACTTTCTCTTCTTTCTCCTCCCTCCCCCTCATCCTCTTTCCCTTCTCTCCTCTCCTCTCCTGTCCTCCCTCCCCCCTTTACCTCCCCCTCTATTTCCTCCTATCTTTCTCCCTCCGTCCTTCCCTCTCTCTCCCCCTCTCTCTCTCTCTCGCCAAAACGGCAGCTTCTCATTTGTATGTAAAGGCAAATGTGTAACTTTGTGTATTTTTGCTTCATTAAGCCATGCTGCAGGCTGTAAAAAAGGTCGCTTTATATTTGATGCAAACGACATGCAAAGAATGTTAACCCTTAATTGCATTTTTCGCTTTGTTGCCCCAAACGCTAATGTCATGGAATTAGGGAAATGCTGAGGTCATTTTATTGTTTTCTTTCTCTCTCTCTGTCACTCCCTTTCCTCCTCTCTTTCTCTCTTATTCCCTTTCCATCTCTCTATCTCTTATTTTCCATCTCTCTTTCTATCTCTCTTATTTTCCATCTCTCTCTCTGTCTTTGTCTCTCTCTCCCTCTCCATCTCTGTCTCTCTCCCTCTCTCCCCTCCTTCCCCTACTCACTCGCTCCCTCCCTTCCTCCCTCCCTCCTTCCCTCCCTTCCTCCCTCCCTCCTTCCCTTCCTCCCTCCCTCCCTTCCTCCCTCCCTCCCTCCCTCCCTCCCTCCCTCCCTCTCTCCCTCTCTCTCCCACTCTCTCTCTCTCTCTCTCTCTCTCTCTCTCTCTCTCTCTCTCTCTCTCTCTCTCTCTCTCTCTCTCTCTCCTTCCCTTGCCCCCTCCCTCCCTCCCTCCCTCTGTCTCTCTCTCCCCCCCCATACCCCGTCGTCCTACTCTCCCTCTCCACCCCTCCCTCCCTCTATTCCTATGTTTGACTTTATTAATTTTCAGCAATTAACTTGTTTGACTTATTGCCAAAGTGTGCACGTGAATTTTGTGCGTGTGCACTTGTGCATGAGCGTGTGTGTGTGTGTGCGTAGGCCTGTGTGTGAGTGGGTGATTGTGCGCGCGCGCGCGTGTGTGTGTGTGTGTGTGTTGTGTGTGTGTGTGTGTACAGTATGTATGTATGTATGTATGTTTATGTGTGCCTGTATATGGGATAGACAGACAAACAGACAGACACAGTAATCATGAATCTAGATATTACAGCAAGAGTCGGCGAGTGACGTCGAATCCGAGGTTTAAGGTCACCGTCGAATGCAATGCCAACGACCGGCGTGACGCGGGTTCGGCGGCGCCTGGTCTATAAAGAAAGCGTGCCATGTTCACTTCGCGTGTGAGACGAATTTCAGAGGCACCTGTGACGTTCCCAGCCGTGTTCTCATTTTTTTTAACCCCCCCCCCCCCCTCCGCGTGTGTCCTTTTTTTTTGTCTGTCTGTCTTTCACTGACTTCTGTCTTCTTCAATTTAATTTCATTGTGTGTTTGTTTGTGTATGTTTTTTTGTCATGTTGCCTTTGTTCCCTGCTGCTTTCCCCCTGTTTTTTTCTTACTTTTCTACCTTTTGTCTATTTTTTTCGTTTTGTTTTCGTCCTCTTTTATTTTCCTCCTCGTGCATTCTATGTTTTAGGTCTGTTGATTAGTTTCTTTGTCTTTGTTTTATCTTTTACCAGCATATTTCTTTTCATTTCCACTTTTCTTTCTTTTGTTTATCGTCTCCTTTTACTCCCTCTTTTCTTGCCTTTCCTTCTGCTCTCTCCCCGCTTTTGTCGCCCATCCCTCTTCTTTTCTCTTTGCCTTTTCATTTCTTATCTGTCCCCTTGCCTTTCTTTCCCTACCTTTTCTCCTTTTCTTTCCCTTTTCGTCTCTCTCCTTGGTCGTCTCCTCCATTATCCTTTGCCTTTCATTTGCTCATCTTCCCTTTTCCTCTCTTTCACTTTCTTTTTATTCCTCTTTCATTTCCCTTTTCTTTTCTTTTCTTTCTTTTCCCCAGAAAACTCTCTCTCTCCATAGTTGTTCTCTCCTTCCTTTCTTCTTTCCCCTCTTTTCCTTCCCTTTACCCCTCTTTTCCCTTCCATTTCCCTCTGTCTTCCGTATCCCTTTTCCTTTCTCTTCCTTTACCTTTTTCTTTCTCTTCCTGTTTCTTTTCCTTTCTCTTCCCTCCCCATTCCCCCTCTCTTCCTAACTCTTTTTCTTTTTCTTTGTATTTCTTTTCCTTTTTCTTATCTTCCCCTTTTCCCTCTCTTCTCTTTCCTTTCCCCTTCTCTTCTTATTGTTTTCTATTCTCTTCCCTTCCCTTTTTCCCTCTCCCAAACCCTTTTTCTTTCTCTTTTTATTTTCCTTTTTCTTTCCTTCCCCTTTTCCCTCTTCTCCCTTCCCTTTCTCCTTCTATTCTGATTTTTTTTCCTTTCTCATTCCTTCCCTCTTTCCCTATCTTCCCATCCCTTTTCCCTTCTCCTCATATTTCTTTTCCTTTTGCTTCCCTTCCCATTTTCCCTCTCCTCCTATCCCTTTCCCTTCTCTTCCCTTTTCTGCCTCCCTGGATTCCCGCTGGAGATTTCCCGCTGTCCGTAGAGGCCCTATTCATGCATGTGCCTACGAGTCTATGGCCCTTAGGAACGTGGCGCTCGCTGCCTGTCTTGTGCCTCGGCGATGGCGTAGTTGCCTTAGTAAACAATGGTGTTATGACGGCGGTATCATGGGCGGGGATGTGGGCGTGTCGGGTGTTTATAGAAGGGAAAAGGGCGGCGCCTCTTGTTTTTGGTTAGTGGTGGGAGGGAGGAGAGGGTGGGGGAGGGGGATTTGGGTGGTTGTAGCCAGTGTTTAATTTATTTGTGTTTGTGTGGGTCTGTGGGTGTGGGTGTAGGTGTGTGTGTGTGTGTGTGTGTGTGTGTGTGTGTGTGTGTGTGTGTGTGTGTGTGTGTGTGTGTGTGTGTGTGTGTGTGTGTGTGTGTGTGTGTGTGTGTGTGTGTGTGTGTGTGTGTGTATGTGTGTGTGTGTGTGTGTGTCTTGTCTATGAGGTTGTTTTTCGAATAATTGTGATTTATTACACAAATTATGTGCACTGGCTTCATTCAATATGTCAATGTCTGTAGTCTAATTATGGTGATAATAACATTTTGCTTTCATTGACAAGAAAGAGACATGGTAATAAACAGTTCATTGTAAATTAGGTATCAAGATAACAGATTGAGCTAAAAGTTGAAATTGAAAGAGGAAAAAAGAAAGGTGGATGGAGTAGCAGATCGATGTAGACGGAGATAGACAGAATGATAAAAAGAGACGGAAATATGTCCCAAAACACACAATATATCACTCGATTCGTGTCTCGCATTCCGTAAACAATAAAAGTCATATTAGTGTGATTCCGTATTCCACGCTGATCATTCGATATAGGGCATCGACTTTAAAAGACAGACGAACTCAAATATAAAAAAAGCAGCTCGACAAAAAAATAAAAATAAAATAAAAAATAAAAAAAAGCACCATCTTATTCATCGATTTCAAGTTGTGGGAAGGTGGGGAAGAAGAGCAAAAACGCGTCAAGAAGGCATCCCTTCGTTGTCGTCGTCATCTCCATCGTCATCATCATCATCATCATCATCATCATCATCATCATCATCATCGCCATCGTCGTTTTCGTCTTGAGGAAGACTCAGCGGAAGCGAGGCTGACTCAGTGTCGCGGTATCAGATAATGATGGCGCGTCGATGTCGGCGGCCGGACGGTCCCGTAGATGCGTGCCGGTTTTATCGCCCTATTGATTTATTGACGTTTGCTCTTTATGGTTTACCTCTCGGTCGTGTGTGTGTGTGTGGTTTTTGTATATGTATGTGTCTGTGTAGATATAGATATAGATAGAGGGATGAATACAGATATATTGATATGGAGCTTTGTGTGTGTGTGTGTGTGTGTGTGTGTATGTGTGTGTGTGTGTGTGTGTGTGTGTGTGTGTGTATGAGCGTGTGTGTGCGTGTGCGTGTGTGTGTGTGCATGTGCATGTGCATGTGTGTGTGTGTGTGTGTGTGTGTGTGTGTGTGTGTGTGTGTGTGTGTGTGTGTGTGTGTGTGTGTGCGCGTGCGTGTGTGTGTGTATGTGTGTGTGTGTGTGTGTGTGTGTGTGTGTGTGTGTGTGTGTGTGTGTGTGTGTGTGTGTGTGTGTGTGTGTGTGTGTGTGTGCATACGCGTTTGTATGTGTGTATATGGGCGTGTTTATACGTGACCGAATAGATCCGGTAAAAGTAATGTTGGATGCCTGAATCGACTGGGACTCATGCGACAGGAAGAAAATAAATAACATTTGCGACTCGTGACCGGTTGATATTTTGAAAGACGAAGAGGGAAGTCTGCACGCGATCGCAAGGGTACGAGATAACCAAAAGGTAGTTAGGGTACAGGAGAAGGGGAGGAGGAGGGCTACGACGCATAGACAGAAATATGAGTGAAGTATTTTTGTCGGAGACTGTTGATAATGAGGGTCGCTCTCGCGTGTTAAACTCTATGGTAATGTGCATTCACATTTCACTAACAATCTTTGTTTTCTACAGTATGACAGCACTAAGTCTAAATTTAAGTTTAGCGATGCTTGAGTAGTTATCCTTGGTGGTAAATAATAGGTTAGAATAACTCCTGTTATGGATAACACGGCGAATATTGTAAAAGCAAATACCGAGGGAGAATGATAAGCACCGATAATAACATTTCGATTTCTATGGACAACACCCACGCCGTAACCTGAATAACATCAAAGTCAAAAACAACATCTAAGATAATTTCGAAGTGGGACGCTGAAGCAACGTCCGTGATGGGATCAAAGCTCTGTCGCCCCAACTTTGCAAGAGGGCAGCATGACAGGAATGCCCAAGGGAACCGTCCTCTTCCCTGTCAGTTTCTCTCTCTTTCTGTCTCCCCAGTCACCTCTCTTTTACACACTCTCGTCTTATCCTCCTCCTCTCTTTCACGTTCTGTCTCTCCTTTTATATCCTTCTCCTCTCTCTCTCTTACTTTCTCACTTCGTCTCGTTTACTCTCTCCTTCTTGTATATCCTTACCACACCCACACATTCTTTCGCTCTCTTTCTCACGTCCACTCAGTATCCCTCTCTCCATCCTTCCCTCTCCTTCCAAAGTATGATTTGGCGGCTGTTGTAATCCCAGAACTTTTAGCAACAGCCTTTCGAGGCAAACACGTCTGGATGGTTAACGAGATATGACTCCACGCAAATCCCCGGTGTTATGGGTGTTAAAAAACTTTCTGAAGGAGGTGTTAGGAAGGTTAAAGGGGTGGGTAAGAGGAATGGGGGTATGTTGTTAAGGGGGGCTATATGAGTTGTTTGATGTTTGTTTTTGTGTATATTTTCTTTTCTATTGTTTATTTTTTTTCATAGAGGTTGTTTATGTATTTTGATTTATCATATGTTGTTTGCTGGTCAAGTTAAAGTTTTCCATCGTTGGGGTTACTCAGTTTTTCTTGTTTTTCTCTTTGTTTATATGTTTTTTGTCTTTCGTTGTTGTTTCGCTCAATGGAATCACTGATGGTTTTCGATTCCTTTGAGGTTGGTTGTTTTGCGAAATATTATTGATCTCCATACCATGTGACGGTGAAACCGGTGTAACGGAAGTAACTTTCGCGGCGAGAGTGCGACTCGTTGGTGCGTCGGTCGTCTAATGGAGTCGTCCCCGCCACGCCACGCCACGAGTCTGTGCTAGGGCGGGGTAGTTTGTAATTACTTGCGACGGGAAATTTCCAAGCTAAAAGCCGCGGCACATGGGGCGTCAAAAAATGTCCGGTGGAGCTGACGTCGCGATAGAGTTATGGGCCTAGGTCACCTTGTCCGAATGACCTGTTGTGAGAAGGGGATGGGGATGGAGGATGATATGAGGATGAGCCGTCACATCGGCGTTTGTCACCTGACTTTACGTTCGACCGGCGCAGATACGACGGTCTTACGAGCGCCGCGACACGTGCTTATCACCTCCATAAAGACTCTGACCCCATATTGCGCAATGGCGTGTTCATGCAACATGTGACACCCTCCATCCCTTTACTGCCCGCTCTAGCTCTCCCTCTCCCTCTCTCTCCCTCTCCCTCCCCTTCCCCCCTCTATCTCTCCCTCTCCCTCTCCCCCCCTTACTCTCACTCACTCACTCACTATCTCTCCTTCTCCCTCCACCCCCCCCCCCCTCT
>BOPN01004442.1:100674-103174 GCA_017312705.2 Penaeus japonicus | reverse complement strand
TTATACATATTATTACCCTTATTATCATCAACATTATTAGCATTATTATTATTACTACTGCTACTATTGTGATCAAGGCAATTATCACAGATATGCTTATTGTTATCATCACCATTATTATCTTTATCGTTGTTATTATTATCATCGTCATCTTAAATATCAATATTATTATTATTATTATCATCATAATCATCATCATTATATTATTATTACCATCATGGTTGTCGTCTTAGTGATTTCTGTTAACATAATTATTATTGTCATTTTTATCATTCGTATTATCATCATTGTAATTATCATCATCCTTATCATCATTATTATTCTCATTACCATTATAACTGCTACACCTACCACTAATTCTATTCTTATTATCATTATCATCACTTAGTATTACTGATGTTACTATTTTTATTATCATTTTCATTATAATTTTTATCATTATCATTGTGATTATTATTATCATAGTCCTCATTATTATTATTATTATCATTATCATCACTATTATTACCGTTATTATTGTTATCATCGTTGTTATTATCATCATTATGAATACTATTTTTTTTGTTATCATCCATATCATCTTTATCATTGTTGTTATTACGATTACAACTATTGTCATTACTATTGCAACTTTTGTCACTATCATCATTATAATCATTAGTATCATTATGGTTATTATAATAATAATAACGATAATCATTATTATTGTTATTATCATGATGACCATCATCAACATTATCACTATCAATATCATTATAGTTCTTCTCATTCTTATTCTCATTATTATTATCATTATCAGTATTATTAGCATTGTCTTCACCATCAATGTTATTGTAATCGTTATCATTATCATTACTATTATTATTGATTTTATTATTGTCACCATTGCCATTATTGATATTATTTTCATTATTATCATTATTATTATACTATAGTTATTGCAATAACTAATACTATTATCGTTATCATTGTCATTAACATTTTTATCGTCCTTGTTATTTTCATTGTCATCATCATAATCATTGATATTATCATTATCATTATCGTAATTAACGTTATTATTATTATCAGCATTATCATTATTGTTTTTTATTATTTTCGTTATTATCACTATTACTACTATTATAATTTTTGTTTAATCTTTTGTTTTCGATATTACCATATTTTTTATTATTAATACTGTTATCATAATTGATAGTCTTATCATCGTTATGATTTTCAATGTCGCTATAATCATTATCATCACTATTGTTGTTGCTGTTACCAGTTTTATCATTATCATCATCCTTGCTATCGTTGTTATCATCATTATTATTATTATCTTTATTATGATTATTATCATCATTTACATAATAATTGTCATTATTTCCATCATTTTTATCATTATCATAATCATGGTCTTCATCGCCCCTATTACTATCATCATTACCATCAATGTTTTTTATTTTGTTATTCTCATTATTGATATCATTATTAGCTTTTAAAATCCTTGTCCCTATTATCGTTATCAAGTATCCTTATCATCATTGTTATCAAGGTCATGATCAATACCATTGTTATCATGATCATAATCAACATCATTGTCATTATTTATATAATTATTTCTATTGATGTTGCTGTGGGGGGGGGGAGCAATCATTTGGGGTAAAATGATGAATTAGGATACAATGAAGGAAACGTAATCATATAATCATCATTGTGATGATGATTATCTGTACTTATTGATGATAACAAAAAGGATAATAAGGATATCCATAATGACGGTAATGATGATGTAGATAATGATAATAGTATAATGATGATCGTGATCCCGGTAATTATCATTATTGATATTATCATCGTCCCAGTCTTTATCATCATTATTATTATCGTTGCTGTTGTTGGTAGTAGTAGTAGCAGTATTGTAATAAGATATAATGATGATAAGCATAAGGATGATATTGATAGCTTGTCTTGTAATGATAGTAATTGTAATGAGGATAATTGTATTTTTCCATAGTAAGAACAACAACAATGAGGATAGATGGTGATAATAATAGTAATAATGATGCTGATGATAATGCTGAAAATTAAGATAGTAACAATAGTAATCATTATTATCATTGTCATTGTTACTGACATGATTGTTGTTATTATTATTGCTATCATCATTATCACTATTTTCATCTACATTACCATTATCATTATCATTATAATTATCATTATTACTTTTATCATTATTATCATTACTTTTATTTAATTCTTATTTCATTTTCATCAATATCATTATCATCATAAATATTACTATCACTATTGTCATTATTGTTATTATTGAGAAAATCAGTGTTATCAGTATCTATACTATCATTCCCATAATATTTGTTATAACTAGTAGCCATAGAAACGTTATTGTCAAATTTATTGTTTAGATATTTCCGCAACCATTTCAAGTATTCCTGTTGTTATTCTCATTTTAGTTATTTTCAGGATGTTGACAGCGATGCCCTGTGCGATGGCAAGT
>BOPN01004442.1:22500-25000 GCA_017312705.2 Penaeus japonicus | reverse complement strand
TTGTGTGTGTGTGTGTGTGGATGTGTGTGTGTGTGTGTGTGTGTGTGTGTTGCTTTTAAAGAATTTAACATTAGATTATGAAGTTCGGTTATTGTTAGTCTTAACATTTCTGTCGTTGTCGTTTTTTCAGTCACCACGTATTTAACAGCTGCCTCTAAGTTCTTTAGAGAGGTATTCCTTCCTCTTCCTCTAGCTGTGTGGGTGTGGGGTCAGTCAGGTACGACTCAAGGGCCCCCAGGAGGCGGCCCCGACAGCCACCATACCTTCTGGGGCCTCTGCTTCTGCCATGAAGGTTGACCCTGCAATGAAGGCTCAATCTTGTTAAGAATATTGTTGTCTATACCCACGTCATTACTCAATCAATGTACCTGGGGCAATTTAATAACATTCCTTGGTTAGCTTATGTTATATCCCATTCTTGTCGTGAAAATATGATGTTAGATGTTTCTTGTGCTTCAGGAATGACTGGCGATAAAAAGATACATTTTATCTTCTTTCTTTACAAGTGCCGATTACTTATGCTTATTAACTGATAGGCGGCGTTCATCAGGAAACGGAATGCAGGTTTATATATGTTACTATCTATTTTGTTAATATACAATTAAGAGGAACTTCATCTTGCCCATATCGTCATAGTATGTCTTGATGTAAATATATATTTCCTCCCCCGTTAAAGTGAAGACAACAATACAATAAAAGTTCAAACACTCTCTTGAAAAGTTAGTAACCACTCAATCAGTCTTTCGGGAGGCTTTCCCCTTGCGGCTCCACTTGGGAGGACTCTTATTTCCACAAGTACCTCTGCGGATTTTGATTGTTCTTCTGCGGTCTGAGTTGGAGAATCACTTCCGAGAAAGTAAATTGGCTTCAATATCTATAATTCCTTACCTTCAAAATTGACTTTGAAGTGCAGATTACCAAGTTTATCAGTCACTTCACCTGGTGTCCATTTGTTTGGAGTTGTGTGTGGTCTAACGTTGCCTCCCATATCAAATTGTATTTTTTTCTACATTTTGGAAATTAATCCGAACATATCCTTGTTGTTTCATAAAATCAGGTCTCATCAATTCTAATATATTCCTGATCCTCCTCCCTATTAACAAAAAGGATGGTGAAATACCCGGGGTTGCGTAGATGGTATAGTGCATTGAAAGTTTATCTAGTGGCATATGCCTTACATAAATCCTTGAATTCTTTTATTGTGAATTATGGGCCATTATCCGAAATCATTTGTTCCAGTGAGCCTTGTGTTGCAAAGTAAGTCACTGGACCACACTGCAGTAAGAGTAGATGCCGATGTAGAAATTTACAACCATCATGACTTGCCATGACGAAGCTGGGCACCCCGGTGGGTCTAACCTAACCTGCGTCGGGTTGAGCTGATTCAAAGTACAATCTTCACACGTTATATGAGCATCTTAGTATCCATATCGATACTTGGCCATCGTGCCACTGCCTTGGTTCTTACAACTGCTTTGTGGTCTGCTCTCTGAAAGAACTTTGTCCTTGCGGTTCCTCGCTCCATGCATGACACAATCATTCTCAACTTAACTAATGGATTGCAACTTGGCTGTGACATGCTGTTATCCTTCTATTTTCAAACGAATGTCTTTGAAAGTACAGTTTCTTTTTCTGGTGGACTGTTTTATTGTTATAGGAAGCTGCTGTGCATCTATCAACATTATATTTTTCTTCAGGTTCCTCATCCACTGGTAGACGAGACAACGCGTCTACATTTCCCATGTCGTTAGTGGATCTATATTCACCTGTATAGTTGTATGCTGCTAGTTAGTTGAGCATCTCTGTAATCTAATGAAAGTATTGTAGCTAAGCTGCCTTTGAACCTAATATTGTAAACAGTGTTTTTGATCAGTAACCTATGTGATTGTTTTTGCCATACAAGTACATGTGCAATTTCTTAATACCATAAATAAATGCTAGGGTTTCCTTTTCAGTTTGTGAGTAATTTTTCTCTGCCTCACTCAATAATCTAGATGCATTTGTAATTGGCTTTTCAGTATTATCTTTCATGGCAAAAGATAAGCCTACTCCTAAAACTGCCTTTCTTGTAAATGACTGTAATTCTTTTACATTTGTTTGAACTTTTGATGACCTGACGACTCTTAATCATCTGCCTCATGAATTCACTTTCCACCAGTCCTAACTCCTAAATACTCTATGGATATAACAAGAAAATTAAATTTCCTTTTATTCTTGCAAATACTTTACAATACTTTAAAGTCTTTCTTGGTGTTCATTTTCATCCTTAACTGCTACTAGGATATCATTTGCAAAGCAAAATGCTCATGATGTAGCATTGCAAATTCTATTCATAGTCTGTTGCCAGAAAGATTACCTATATGCCACTCCATAAGATAATATTTTATATCTGAATAAATCTAAGTGAGTATTTATTGTAAAATACTACTGAGACATCCTCCATCAGTAGCTGTTGAACAGCTGTCCTCAAATCAAATTTGAAAAAAAATATTGCACTGAC
>BOPN01004442.1:0-2500 GCA_017312705.2 Penaeus japonicus | reverse complement strand
AGGACTGTTAATCCGCCTAGCCCGTATATTTATGGTTTCCCTAAAACTCATAAGGATGGTATTCCTTTAAGACCCAGTTACTCGTCCACTAGCGTCGTGGTAATTTATCACCTTTTAAAGTTTTTTTTCTCGAGCAGTCATATTAAGCATTCGATGGATTTCATTGATAAAGTTCGTATTTTACAGACCCACAACATGAAGCATCATTATGGAAGTTTTTCTTAGAACAAGCGCATTCATATGCCAGATCCAAATTCTATTCACAAACTCAATTCATCCGTAAGGACAGGTCCGATAGCTTACTAGTTGTGCCGTTTAACCAGTCACTCGATGACAAGCGTCTGTTATTTTAAAAGGTGGACATCGATATAGTGTTCACTTATCCTAACACGTTGCGTAAATCTTTGGTCAAACACAATGCGTCCAGCGGTACTCTTGGTACTTCTTCAGGCATTTATGCTATTCCTTGTAATGAATGTCCGAAGTTTTACATAGGTGATGCTGGTCATCAACTAAATTGGAATAATGTAAAATCAATTCATAAATCGCCTAATGCTTATGAAAGAAAGATGCTAGAATCTCTTTTAATCAAAGATTCCCAATTCTAACTTAAGTGCTGGTCAGCGGGGGTTGGATGGTCTTACCTCCTTTTTAGTGGGAAAAGCTTTCCCTAGATTAATTGACCTTAACCATCCTCCAGTGACCTGATTCAGTACTTGTTCCTTCTGTCATCCTTTGTAGTATATATTCTTGTCAAAATTTACTTCTACTATTCGTTTTTTGGTTTGCTTACGCCTGATGAGGAACTTTCACTAAAAGGTTCGAAACGTCGCGATTTTTTCCTTTCATATTGTGGCAGTGTTTTATTACATATATATATATATATATATATATTTATATTTATATTTATATTTATATTTATATATATATATGTATATATGTGTGTGTGTGTGTGTGTGTGTGTGTGTGCGTGTGTGTATGTATATATATATTCGTATGTCTCTATGTGTGTGTATATATGTATGCATATATATATATATATATATATATATATATATATATATATATATATATATATATATATATATATATATATATATATATATTCGTATGTCTCTATGTGTGTGTATATATGTATGCATATATATATATATATATATATATATATATATATATATATATATATATATATATATATATATATATATATATATATATGTATATATATATATATGTATATATATATATATATATATATATATATATATATATATATATATATATATATATATATATATGTATGTGTATATATATATACATATATATATATATTTATATATATATATATATATATATATATATATATATATATATATATATATGTGTGTGTGTGTGTGTGTGTGTGTGTGTGTGTGTGTGTGTATGCATGTATGTATCTATATATCTATCTCTCTATATATATCTGTGTGTGTGTGTGTGTGTGTGTGTGTGTGTGTGTGTGTGTGTGTGTGTGTGTGTGTGTGTGTGTGTGTGTGTGTGTGTGTGTGTGTGTGTGTGTGTGTGTGTGTGTGTGTGTGTGTGTGTTTGTGTATGTTTGACTTTTTCATGTAGGTAATTTGAAAATGTTGTCAGTACACGAGAGAATAAATAAGTAGTTTTAAAAGCTATTTGCTTTAGAGTGCCACCTTTTCCTGCCTCACGCCGATGGAACCTTGAAACTCCGGCCTCGAAAATAGCCGACATATGCAATATACCCCGTTTTGATATTTTCGTGTGCTCTGCTTTTTGGGTCAGTGTTGAAAATCATTGTTAATGATATTGTCAATGCATTCCATTCTAATCGAAACTTCAGTAACTTCATTAGAAAAACGTAGAGTAAATAAGGAAAACATTTGGATATATGCAGGCGTAGACATCGCTCTAAAAGGGACAGGGAGAGGCCAGACAGAACAAGGGTAGCAGCAGGAGAGTCAGGGATGTGCCGTGGCAAGGGTGAGGCCAGGGACGAAGTAGGGACGAAGGCGGCAGTGCAGAGGCGGCGGGGCAGGTGGAGACATTGTGACAACGAGCCTCCAAAGGCCTGCTGTCCATTTCCCAAATTGATACAAGGTGTGAGAACGTCACTTTATGGGGTCTGAACACCATTTGTCGGGAAGTTTGACAGTATTGTTATACTATTTGGTTTGGGTTTTTATAGGTAACCTTTGTAACGAAGCAGCGCCTCCGTGCACCTCCCAGAATGTATGTTTGTTACAGGGCTTTTGACACGATCTCGGTACTAATCTTTATAATCACATTAGCAGTATCACAATTGCATATCGTTTTTATTTCATATCACATAGCCCTAGGGATCAAATTATTTTCTTTTTAGATGTGCCATAAAATGTTTTCATAATGAAATGTATGATTAAATACATATATTTCTTATGATACATGTAATATGAATCTCTCTCTCTCTCTCTCTCTCTCTCTCTCTCTCTCTCTCTCTCTCTCTCTCTCT
>BOPN01004441.1:98692-101192 GCA_017312705.2 Penaeus japonicus | reverse complement strand
ATAACTTATTTTAATGTGGATATTGGTAATGATGATGATAAAAAAGTTATTGTAATGATCGAAAAATGATGATGATAATGATGATGATGATGATGATGATTATGATGATAATGGTTATGATGTGTATGAAGAATATTATTTTCATTATCGCCATTACTATTATTGTTATGACAATAATAACGATGATAGAAATGATAGTGATAATATTAAAATTGATCATGATAATGATAATAACAATGATGATAGTAATGGTAATAATGATGGTAATAATGATAGTAATAAGATGACAATAATAGTAATGAAAATGAAATGATAAAAAAAATGATTATGATAATGATGACAATGGTGATAATGATAAAGTGATAATGATAATGATGATACTGATGATGCTAACAATTATAATGATAGCAAAATGGAGAGGATGAGGATATAATTGATAACAATGATAATCATTATGATAATTATAATCATTATCATGACAATAATGATGATGATAGTGATAATGAGAATAATGGTGATAGTAATAAAGATAATGAGATAATGATAAGAATTATAATAATAATAATAATAATATTGATTGTAGCAACATAAAGGATAATCATAATAACAATGATATAAAAATAGTTAAAAAGGAGTAAATGATAATGATAATAATGACAATAGCAATAATGATAAGAGTAAGTGTTTTGATTGATAATATTATGATAATAGTCATAACAATGATAATAATAAAAGCAATAATAAAAATAATAATAATAATAATAATCATAATAACAATGATATAAAAATAGTTAAAAAGGAATAAATGATAATGATAATAATGACAATAGCAATAATGATAATAGTAAGTGTTATGATATTGATAATATTATGATAATATTCATAACAATGATAGTAAAAATAGTAATAATAAAATGATAATAATAATAACGAAAATGATAATAATAACAATGGTAGTGATAATGATAATAATGATAACATTGGTGATAATAATAATGATGATGACATTGATAATAATGATAACAATAGCAATGATAGTAATGATAATGACGATGATGATAATGATAATGATAGTGATATCAATAAACATCAATAATGATTATGACAAAAATAACGATAATATTAATAGATAAGATTATAATAACAATGATAACAATGCAATGATAGTAATGATGATGATAATGATAACAACGATAATGTTGATAATAAAACTAGAAGTGATAATGATAACAAAAATATAATGATAATGATATAACTGATGATAATGTGATAACAATGATGATGATGATAATAATAATAATAAAAAAAAATATTATAATAATAATGATGATAATAATAGTAATAATAATAATAATAATAATGATAATAATAATAATAATGATAATAATAATAATAATAATAATAATAATAATAATAATGATAATGATAATAATGATAATAATAAAAATAATAATAATAATAATGATGATAATGATTATGATAATAATGATAGTAATAATGATAATGATAATGATAACAACAACAATAATAATTATAGCAATGATAATGATAATAATAAATAATAACAAAATGATGATGACAATAATAATAGTAATGTTGATAATGATAATGATGATAATGATAACAGTAATAATGATAATAATAATAACAGTAATAAATGTAATGATGATAATGATAATAATGATGATAATGATGATGATGATGGTAGTGATAATGATGATAATGATAATGAGAATAATAATAATGATGATAATGATGATGATACCTGGGATACTGATGATGATGATAATAGTAATAATGATACTAATAATAATGATAATAATGATAAAGATAATCATAATCATATTAATGATAATGATAATGACATTGATAATAATACCATTATAAATAATGATAAGGATAATGATGATAATGATAATGATAATAACAATAATAATAATAATGATAATGATAATAATAATAATAAAAATAATAATAATGATAATAATGATATTAATGATAATGATGATAATAGTAATAATGATAATAAAAATGATAATAATAAAAATAATAATAATAATAATAATAATGATAATAATAATAATGATCATAATGATAATGATAATAATAATGATGATAATGATAATAATAATAATGATAATAATAATAATAATAATAATAATAGTAATAATAATGATGATGATGATAATTATAGTAATAATAATAGATAATACAAATAATGACAATAAAAATAAGATTTCTACTACTACCACTTCCACTACTACTACTCCTGCTACTACTACTACTACTCCTGCTACTACTACTACTCCTGCTACTACTACTATTACTACTACTACTCCTGCTACTACTACTACTCCTGCTACTACTACTCCTGCTACTACTACTACTCCTGCTACTACTACTCCTGCTACTACTACTACTACTCCTGCTACTACTACTATTACTACTACTACTCCTGCTACTACTACTACTCCTGCTACTACTACTACTACTCCTGCTA
>BOPN01004441.1:91192-93692 GCA_017312705.2 Penaeus japonicus | reverse complement strand
GGGGTAAGGAGAGGAGGGTGAGGAGAGGGTAGAGGGGTGAGGAGAGGAGGGGAGAGGAGGGGTAAGGAGAGAGGGAGAGGTATGAGAGGTGGACGGGGAGAAGGGGAGGGGAGATGGGGTGCGAGAAAAGGGGACGGGGAAGGGAGGGGGAAGAGGGGAGGGCACAGGGGAGAAGGAGAGGTGGACGGGCAGAAGGGGAGGTGAAATGGAGAGGTAGAAGAGAGGGAAGAGGAAAGAGCGGATAGGGAAGATGGGGAGAGGGAGAGGGAAAAATAGGAAACGGAAGGGAGACGGCACAGGGAAGAGAGGGGAAGGGGAAGCGTACAGGGAGAGGAAGAGGGTAAAGGCGATAGGGGAGAAAAAGGGAGAGGTACTAAGGTGGGGGGGGGAAGAGTGAGTGGAAAGGGGGACGAGAGAGAGAGAGAGAGAGAGAGAGAGAGAGAGAGAGAGAGAGAGAAAGAGAGAGAGAAAGAGAGATAAATAGATAGATAGATAGATAGATAGAGAGAGAGAGAGAGAGAGAGAGAGAGAGAGAGAAATAGATAGATGGATAGACAGATAGATAGATAGATAGATAGAGATAGAGAGAGAGAGCGAGAGAGAGAGAGAGAGGAGAGGGGGCATGGGGGAGGAGAATAGAGATGGGAGGGGACAGGGGGGCGGGAGAGGAGCGCCTCCAGCATGCTTGTTTTGACGATGCAAAGGTGAGAGGAGGCGGGAGAGAGGAAAAGCCGGACAGAGGTAGAGGGTTCCGAATGAACGATTACGTATCCCGCTTTTAATTTTGTAAAGGGATGGAAGATGTTTTAGAATTGTAGACGTGTGTGTGTGTGTGTGTGTGTGTGTGTGTGTGTGTGTGTGTGTGTGTGTGTGTGTGTGTGTGTGTGTGTATACTGTATATATATATATATATATATATATATATATATATATATATATATATATATATATATATATATATATGTGTGTGTGTGTGTGTGTGTGTGTGTGTGTGTGTGTGTGTGTGTGTGTGTGTGTGTGTGTGTGTGTGTGTGTGTATGTGTTTGTGTGTGTATATATATATATATATATATATATATATATATATATATATATATATATATATATATATGTGTGTGTGTGTGTGTGTGTGTGTGTGTGTGTGTGTGTGTGTGTGTGTGTGTGTGTGTATCTATAAACACACACATTTATACTACATACTAACCGGGAATATTCGAGCAGTTACTTCATGCAAGACCTCAAATCCCGCAGACACAAATAACCACAAAAGGGCAAATTAAAGGCAACAAGGCAACAAAGAAGGCAACAAAACCCCCCCCCCCCCTCTCCTCCTCCCCTCCCACACACACACACACACACACACACACACACACACACACACACACACACACACACACATATATATATATATATATATATATATATATATATATATATATATATATATATATATATACATATATACACAAACACACACAAACACGTACACACACACAAACACGCACACACACAAACACACACACACTTGTTACCATGTAGAGCCCTCCCCATTGCACCACTATCAGCCGAGTCGTCACCGTCGCTCTTGTGTCCTGCGGGCCGAATGCAACACATTGCAGAGCATTTTGTGTCTTCGTCATTGCTGTGGCAGGGCCTCTTCTACGTAGATAGCAATGATGCAACGGCGGATAGTTATTCCTAATGAGCCGATGGTGATGATGATGATGGTGATTAGCAGTATGACGATGATTGCTAATACTGATTATAATTATTGATACTTATGAAATGGCTATGATATAAAAAATGACAATGTTGATATTGATAGTGATGTTTATAATAATCTTGATTAAGATAGCGATGAAATATATGTGAATGGTAATCATGAAATATTTATACCAATGAGATAAGAGTAAAAGGGATGATAACATGAAATATAAAGAAGCTATACCACAGTGCGATGGTGATAATGATGATGACAATATCAATAATGATTATGATGGTGATAATGATAATGATAATGATCAGGATATCAACAACAATTAAATCTTAATAATGGTGGTGAGGATTACGATGATATTATATCACCACTGTATTAAGCAATGTTAGCATTAATAGTAAAAACAATAACAACAATAATAGTAATGATAATGATAGTGATGATAATGCTAATACAACTTGTTATCATAAGCACGATCCTAATAGTAATGATGATACTAAGGATAACAGTGATAATGATGACAATGATATTGATGATGATATCGATGAGAGTAAAGATGAAATATATAGACATGTAATGAATATGAGATTAAGAATAAGAATAATATGATTAGTAATAATGACAAGAATATGATGTATGTATATATGTATATGTATGTGTGTGTGTGTGTGTGTGTGTGTGTGTGTGTATGCATATATATATGAAAACACACACACAAACACGTACACACTTGTTACCATGTAGAGCCCTCCCCATTGCACCGCTATCAGCCGAGTCGTCACC
>BOPN01004441.1:66192-68692 GCA_017312705.2 Penaeus japonicus | reverse complement strand
CGTAACACAAAGAAAACCTGCTATAGTGACGTCATGTCCCCCCAAAAATACTACTGATATCTTAGGAATAGGAATTAATGGCAGTTTGGGTCAGCGTCTCCCAAATCCGATCAGTTTTTGGAATGGCCAAATTCTGAGCGATAAACAACCCCAGCGGTTAAGTGCACTTGCCGAAAGCATTCAGAAAGTTAAATAACAGACCGGTTATTGAAAACCGCCTCGACCGCGGAATATGTTCTCGACTCCGTTTTTTGTTTTGAGTCAAAATTCGAGATTCGTCAGTCTTAGTTCGTGTATTTTGTCTGAGACGTCACGCACGCAAGTATACATATATGTATATATACATATTTATGTAGATGTGTGTGTGTGTGTGTGTGTGTGTGTGTGTGTGTGTGTGTGTGTGTGTGTGTGTGTGTGTATGTGTCTGAATATGTTTTTTCATTTATCCATTTATTTATATATGTATATGTATGTGTACGTGCATGTGTTTGTGTCTGTGTATGTGTGTATGTGTGTCTGTACCCGTGTCTCTGTGGACTGACTCTTTCTCCACATTCTCTCACACATCAACATCCTTCAAGCAAAAGGCAGTGAAGCAAAGATCCGAACTTTATTCAAGCTGAGCTGAACCCGACCGTTGGTCCTGGACCGCAGATCCAATACCGGCGGTCCTACCCCCGTGTTGCATGGGTCTTGAGATTTTATTGCTCTCTTCAGCACCCACTCTTTCAATATCTTGGGGGTCGCCGGCCGCTCGTGTTGTTGTGGTGAACTTCCGAACTTCTTTGTGAGGTAAGCGGAGGCCTCGGTGGCTTGAGTGAGCGCGCGTTCTGCTGCGTTTGAGGAGATGGCGGCCGGAGGGAAGCGTTTGAAGTTTGAAGGCTGGCAGGTTGCAGTGGTTGTTCGGAATGTGAAAACGAGTCTGCCTGAGGATTCTCTTTCATCATGCAGATATGCACGTCATCCATACATATATATACACACACACACAACACACATAAACACACACACACACACACACACACACACACACACACACACACACACACACACACACACACACACTTACACATATTCAAGGTGAGATTTACTAATAAATGATGTAATTTTGTTGCACAGCTGGGGAGGGGGGAGGGGGGAGGGGGGTAGTTCATGGAGAAGTCGCGGAGGAGATCGAAGCGAGTGACAGGCTGAGGGGATCGAACGCTGCTGGTGAGGGGAGAAGATGCGAGGGAAAGGAGAGAGAGACATCGAGATGAGAGAGAGAGAGATAGAGAGGAGAGAGAGAGAGAGAGAGAGAGAGAAGAGAGAGAGAGAGAGAGAGAGAGAGAGAGAGAGAGAGAGAGAGAGAGAGAGAGAGAGAGAGAGAGAGAGAGAGAGAGAGAGAGAGAGAAAGAGAGATAGCCAGAGAGAGAGAGAGAAATAGCCAGAGAGAGAGAGAGGAAGAAAGAGAGGATAGGCAGAGGGGAGGAAGAGGGGAAAGAAGAGGGAAGGGAGAGGGGGGGGAGAGAGACGGCAGGTGGAAGAGGCGGTAAATAATGAGGTCGCCCCAGAGTGATCACGACCGGCCAGACCCAATACCTTATTTGCTCAGAACAAATCCCAGGATCGAGCAGGCGAGAAAGGGGGGCGGGGGGGAGGTGGGGGTGACGGGGGGGGGGTGAGAGGGGTGAGGGTGCATATCGCTGTCCCACGGGCTTGCCACTCCCCTACCCCCTACCCCCCCTAGCCCTCTCTCCCTCCCCTTACTTTTAGCTTCTTCTCTCCCCTCTTTCTCATTCTTCATTGCATTGCATTTGCTTCCCTTTCTATTCTTTCTTACTATTTTGTAAAGGATGGTAGATAATAAATGATAATAATGCATAAACAGACAATGATAACAAACAAACAAATGATAATGAATAAAAGAATAATCACCGATAGATAAGTGGCCATTAACAAAAAAAAAAAAAAAAAAAAAAAAAAAAAAAAAATCTCCTTCTTCTTCTTCTTTGTGTCTCTCTTTCCCTCATCCAATTCCAATACGTATTCGTTCTCTCCTGCCAAGAAGTCCTCTGCGCCCTCCCTTCCTCCCTTCCTCCCTCCCCTCCCCTCCCCTCCCTCCCCCTCTCTCTCTCCCTCCCTCTCCCTCCTTCCTCTCCCTCCCTCCCTCTCCCTCCTTCCCTCTCCCTCCCTCCCTCCCTCTCCCCCTCCCTCCCTCTCTCCCTCCCTCCCTCCCTCCCTCCCTCCCCCCCCCCCCCCCTCTCGTCCGGGCGACTGATAGGGGCGTGCGAGGGAGATCAGGTGAGATAGATGGCCTGCCGCGACGCAGCCACAGGTGTCTCTGGCTCGGCCTGTAGTAGTCCTCGCTGCCTTGGAGGCTGTCTTGTTGCTGGTGCCTCGCTCTCTCTCTCTCTCTCTCTCTCTCTCTCGCTGCTCGGTTGGTGTCTCGGCGCTCTCTCGCTGCTTTTTGTATCTGTCTGCCTGTCTGTCTCTGTCTGTCGCTCTTCCTCTCTCTCGC
>BOPN01004441.1:55000-57500 GCA_017312705.2 Penaeus japonicus | reverse complement strand
TCTATCTATCTATCTATCTATCTATCTATCTATCTATCTATCTATCTATCTATCTATCTATCTATCTATCTATCTATCTATTTCTCTCTATCTCTCTCTCTCTCTCTCCTTCCTCTTCCTCTCTCTCTCTCCCTCTCCCTCTCCCTTTCCCTCTTCTTCTTCTTCTTCTCTCTCGTGATTCTGTCATTTTATTTCATTCTCTTTTCCGCCTCGGCCCTTTCCATTTTTTCTCACTTTTTTATAAACCAAAAATTAACAAAACGACAAACGTCACCGCAATGGCATACCCTTTAGACAAGGAAATCCCTAATACAAAAAAAAGAAAAAAAAAGTAAAAAGAAAACGAGGGTTTAGTTAGCCGATCGTTGCAACGTTAAACTACGGGAATATATGTTTGTTGTTGCTTGTATATACCCGCCCGCATTCACCGCTACACGCCCGTTCTATCCAGACAAAGCACAGCTTGCAGATGGCTTTGTTGAGGCACTAAATTGGCTTAAATTGGTACATATATATGTTCACGTGTATCTATATGTATTTCCTACGTCCAATATCCAACAACCATTCATCACTTGCGAAGCAGAAAAAAAAATAAGAAAGACAGCCAGGCAGGTGTGATCGCCACGGCCTGGAGTGAAGCCCCTTGGAGATAATGTGTTTGAAAACAAGACGAACGCAGCCACCGGGGACACGCCACAGGGGATTTAGGGACGGGGGAGGGGGAGGGGGAGGGCGACGCCAGCTGGCAGGGGAGCCCGGTAGGGGATCTGACAGGGGGAGACGAGGTTGACTTCGCTCTTAGGAGTGGGTAGTGCTTGATGCTCACTTAAGAGTTTGTGTGTTGCACTTACATGAAGTGCGTGAAAAAAGGGTTTAAAAGAGGAGGTTTGTAGCTTGTAAGCAACCGAAATGTTAACCTTTCCTGCCTTGTTTGTTGATAGAATGCTTTGTGGGTTCTATATCAAATGAACATGCAGTACTTACATATGATTTTTCTAATTGTCATTTCTACTGTTATCATTACATTCATCGTCATTATCATCATCACAATTACCGTCATTATTATCATGGTTATTATGATCATCGCCGTGATAATGATTACCATCATTATCGCCATCATCATCACCATCGTCACTATAATCATAATACCGTTGTCCTTCCATTGATCATCATCTTTATCATCATTGTCATCACGTTATTATCATTCTTTTATGATAATAATTTTTATAATTTCCATTATTACTATTTTCATCGGTATCATTATTATAATTATTATCATTATAATCATCATTATTATTATCATTACTATTATTATTATTATTATTACTATTGTTACTATTATCATCGTCATTGTTATTATTGTTTTTACTATCATTATTATTATTCTGATTATCATCATAATCATCATTATCATCATCATCATCATTATTATCATCAACTTTATTATAAAGATGATTATACCTATTACTCTTATGACAATAATCATTATGTTGATCTCTATTTCAGTTTTAGCTAAATAAGAAATTCCATATAAGGCAAAATAAACAAGTCAGTAATAAAAAAAAAGAAATCTTGAGATATAAAATACTATAGAATTGAGTAATTTTGTTTAAAATTCATTGGATTACAATTAAATAGACGCAATTTCTCAATGCATCATTCTTTCCCATCTTTGCAATATATGTAAATATATACATTTTCTTGTTCTTGCATTACTTTAGATTATTACTTTTTTGTAATTCCTATCTGAACCTTTGAATCCACGCTCTAAAACAATATATCATAATACACAAACAAGTAAAAACGGTAAGTAAATGATTAAAAAAATCAGACTGAGGAAATGGAAACAAGGACACAATGATAGGAGACAATTCGCACAACAAAGAAAAGGGTTAAATGGACAGAACCCGTTAAGTCAATCAATCTGGAAAAGCAGATCCCCCAGTGGTAGGAGGCGACAAGAGTGAACGCCCACTGTGACGGGCGGCGAGCGTTATTTGGGACGAAGTTCGTGGGCGTCCCGAGTCCAGCCGGTCAAGCGAAAATCCTGTCCCCCTACTGGCTTCTCCCCTACCCCTACCCCCTATTGCCTGCTCCCTAACCTACCCCCCTCCCTGCTGCCTCCCCCCCTCCCCTCATAGCCCTGTCCCTCCCCCCCTCCCCTCATAGCCCTGTCCCTCCTCCCCCCCTCCCCTCCCCCGTGGACCCGGAGGCGTCACTCTGTCACGCCAGGAATGCCGCCCGCCGCCCCAACTTCGGAGGAACATTAAAGTTTGGATGCGGGCGAGCGGACGTCGAGGAGGTTCGGATCTTGCCGGATTTCCCTCCCTCACGACGCTTGATTGATTGCAGTGGCTCATTCTGGCACATTATTTGCGATGTGATTAGATCCGGCTTGATAGGCTACCGGATTCTGCTGAAACTATTGCTCGGTGCCTCGGTAACTTGGGCGCCCGAGATCGAGGCTATAGCATCGTCGAGGGTCTTCCAACCACTCTCC
>BOPN01004441.1:47500-50000 GCA_017312705.2 Penaeus japonicus | reverse complement strand
TGACCTGACCCGGCGATTGCCTCACTAGCGTGATGTTCGTATAGTATTTGCATATGATTTTTTTGTTGTATTTGATATATTTGTATTCAATATCGTATATAGCAATATATATCATTCTCACTCTCTCTCTCTCTCTCTCTCTCTCTCTCTCTCTCTCTCTCTCTCTCTCTCTCTCTCTCTCTCTCTCTCTCTCTCTCTCTCTCTCTCTCTCTCTCTCTCTCCGTTTCTTCTCTTTTCATATGGATATTTTTTGTTTTTGTTTTCATTGTGCTTGTTCATCCTCTTTTAGGTTTTCTTTGTCGTTTCATATGATAAATGGGACGCTAGAGTGACACGGGGGAGGGAGAGTGAAGGAGAGAAAGAGAAAATTATCATAAATAGAGATAGACAAGATGGTACCAAGATTTATAGACTGTAAGAGCCAGTGGGAGAAAGAGAAAATAGAGAGGGAGAAAGACATGAAAAAGGTACACAAATCATGGACAAAATTTTGAACGAGGATGCAAATCAATTTCGGGAGACGAGTTGACGTTGTGTTTTTAGAATCCATGTTAAGTTTTGATACATCGTAACTCTCTCTCTCTTTCGCTCTCTCTTTCGCTCTCTCTCTCTCTCTCTCTCTCTCTCTCTCTCTCTCTCTCTCTCTCTCTCTCTCTCTATCTATCTATCTATCTGTCTGTCTATCTATCTATCTATCTATCTATCTATCTACTTATCTTAATGATTAGGATCTACTTCTAGAACAACATGAACAAGAAAAAAAATGTAATATCTAACTTCAAAAGACATCTTAACAGACAATACAGTCACTTCCATCTCAAATGAAATGACAACCAAGCGTTACATCAATGGATAACATTTAGATAGCAAAACGAAGTCGAAGACAGAACCGATTACTGCCCCCGCCTCTCTCTCTCTCTCTCCCTCTCACTCCCTCTCCCCCTCTCTCAATTGCTCTGTCTACCCCCCCCCCCCCCAGTGCACTCACTAATCTAATACCACGACACCACAACGCGATCAATATTCAATTATCACATCATCTCTGCCTTCCTGATCCCCTGAAATTGCTCAATCCCGTTGTGGGAGAGAGAGAGAGAGAGAGAGAGAGAGAGAGAGAGAGAGAGAGAGAGAGAGAGAGAGAGAGAGAGAGAGGCAGAGGTCGAGACAGAAAGACAAAGACCGACAGACGGTTATCCCGCCGCGGAATAGCAGGTGACCAGAAATGATTAAACCTGTTCAACAGATGCTCTTAATTGATAATCGGGAGAGCCAAGAGGAGATGACGCTAATGTCAGTGGGTCAAGAGAGGGGGAGGGGGAAGGGGGGTTATCAGAGGTCACCTGAGGCCAGGCGAATCCATCACCTGTGGCCTTCGGTACGATCCAACGCCCACTCTAGGCTCCTTACGATCCAACGCCCACTCTAGGCTCCTTACCTCAGCTGACTACGAATTGTAATGTTATATATATACATATGTCTTGATATCATGTTATGCTGATGAATTGTGACTTTCATAACACACTTATGGATACTATTTATGTGCACAATTTTCTTTGTGTATATCAATGTTGGTTAGCGCTTATATCTTCATGAAATACAGTTAAGAATACTAGAAATTACTTATAGCTGAGTGTTAATACTGAAGCTCAACGTGGTAACTGGTGACAATAATTGATATTAGCTTCTCGTCTGGATAAATATAGCTGATGTATTGAGACGATATTGTTATAATCCTCTGAAGTTATTTATAAACTGGCAAACTATTTTAAACCATGAATGGGATATAGCTTACAATTCAAAAAAAGAAAAAAATCTCTAAAAAAAATTGTCTGAATCATTCAATTTGTCGTCTATTCTTAGCACATGTTCGGAACAAGAGCGGAAATGTACCTTCTGTACATATGACTCCGGAGAAGGTTTCCATCTATCTATCTATCTCTCTATCTCTCTATCTATCTGTCTATGTATCTCGAATCCCCTCAAAGGATCAAGTCGATATTTCCTTAATACGATGCTAGCCATGCTTATTCTGGTAAATTACCAGCCTGGCGCTCTCCCCACAGTGCCTCGAGTGCCGGACCATTGGCAGGGTCAGGCTAATCCCTATTTCCTATTTCGGCCGCAGGGAAGAAGGGGGCGTGGCCCAATGGTCCTTCTCGCTTTCACTGTCGTTCCAGGTGTTGCTCGTGATGAGAGCGACCACCAGCCTCAAGGCCAGCGGGATAATCGGACTCATTAATCGGCATTAATGAAGGCCTCTATTGTGATGATGATGACGAGTTTCTGGCTTTGTTGTGATTGCTGTATGTGTTGGGATCATCATCCGCGCAAAGGCTGAACATATTTATCGCAATGATCTCTATGGCTATGGGCTCGAAGATCCTAATCCTCGCTGCCAGTCGATGTCGGAAAGCATATCACTGCCCGACGTCACCGGTGGCTATCGAGCACAGATAAATCCCAAAGCCTTAACAACAAGTCCCCAACCTGTTCTGCCATA
>BOPN01004441.1:27500-30000 GCA_017312705.2 Penaeus japonicus | reverse complement strand
TCGGGGGGGGGCAAGGGGCGGGGGGAGATTGGAGTCGCCACCTCACGCGCCGCTGGACGAAGTCTGGGCGGGTAATGGCCGAGACGCGGGCTACGACGGCAGAAAATATTTCTTTGGGATGGGAAAAGGCATGCGTCCAGTGCCATCACCACTTTGCCTTTATCATGAATATATATATACATATATATATATATATATATATATATATATATATATATATATATATATATATATATATGTATGTATGTATGTATGTATGTATATTGCCTGTGTGTTTGTGTATGTATGTGTGTGTATGTGTGTGTGAAGGGAAGAGAACGAGAGAAAGAGAGAGAGAGAGACAGATAGAGAGAGAGAGAATGAGAGACAGAGAGAGAGAGAGAGAGAGAGAGAGAGAGAGAGAGGAAAGAGAGAGAGAGAGAGAGAGAGAGAGAGAGAGAGAGAGAGAGAGAGAGAGAGAGAACAGAGAGAGAGAGAGAGAGAGAGAGAGAGAGAGAGAGAGAGAGAGAGAGAGAGAGAGTTTTGACATGCTTAAATGAGAAAGATGATTATTTAGAGAGAGAAAGAGAGAGAGAGAGAGAGAGAGAGAGAAAGAGAGAAAGATAGAGAGAGAGAGAGAGAGAGAGAGAGAGAGAGGAAAGAGAGAGAGAGAGAGAGAGAGAGAGAGAGAGAGAGAGAGAGAGAGAGAGAGAGACTTTTGACATACTTAAATGAGAAAGGTGATTATTTAGAGAGAGTGAGAGAGAGAGAAAGAGAAATAAATAAAAGACATACATACCCATCCTTCTACCCCCTATCTATCTCTTCTCCCACCCCCACCCCCACCCCATAGCCCTCATCCAACACCAAGCGGGAACACAAGAAAGCCTCATTGTCACACCTCAAGAAAACGGAATTCAAAGCAGCCCTCTCCTCATCCTCTCACTCCCTCCTCACCCTCACCCTCCTCTCCCCTCCCCTTCCCCCACGAAAGCCATCTCCCACAACACCGGTCTAAGCCTGTTCTCTCGCCTTCTTTGTTTTTCTCGCTCTGACATTAAGATGACATAGGGGGGGGGGGAGAGGGAGGGGGAGGGGAGAGAGGGAGCGAGGGGGGAAGGTTGCAGGGAGTGAGGAAGTGAGGAAGTGAGGGAGGGGAGGGAGAAAAGTGAAGGAGGAGGAGGAGGAGGAGAGGGAGGAAGGGAGAGAGAGAGTAAGAGGAGGAGGTAAGGAAGGGGAGAAAAGGAAGAAGATGAAGAGGGGAGAGAGGAGAAGGAGAGAGACGGAGAGGAGAGATTGAAAGAGAAGAGAAGGAAGATGAAGAGGGGGGGAGATAAAGGACGGCTATAAAGAGGGGAAAGTGGAGGAGGAGCAAATAATGCGAATGGGAGGGATGGAGGCAACACGCGATAGAGAGGGGATAAGGAGAGAGAAGAAGGGGATAAGACTTTGTCTAAGACCTGAGGGAGAAAAGAGACAAGTGACGGGAGGGGAAACGTCAGCAGGGAGGGGAGGGGAGGCTTTCTTATTTTGAGAGAGAGAGAGAGAGAGAGAGAGAGAGAGAGAGAGAGAGAGAGAGAGAGAGAGAGAGAGAGAGAGAGAGAGAGAGAGAGAGAGAGAGAGAGAGAGAGAGAGAGAGAGAGAGAGAGAGAGAGAGAGAGAGAGAGAGAGAGAGAGAGAGAGAGAGAGAGAGAGAGAGAGAGAGAGAGAGAGAGAGAGAGAGAGAGAGAGAGAGAAAGAGAGAGAGAGAGAGAGAGAGAGAGAGAGAGAGAGAGAGAGAGAGAGAAAGAGAGAGAGAGAGAGAGAGAGAGAGAGAGAGAGAGAGAGAGAGAGAGAGAGAGAGAGAGAGAGAGAGAGAGAGAGAGAGAGAGAGAGAGAGAGAGAGAGAGAGAGAGAGAGAGAGAGAGAGAGAGAGAGAGAGAGAGAGAGAGAGAGAGAGAGAGAGAGAGAGAGAGAGAGAGAGAGAGAGAGCGGGTGACAGATGGATAGAGAGAGAGAGAAAGAGAGAGAGAGAGAGAGAGAGAGAGAGAGAGAGAGAGAGAGAGAGAGAGAGAGAGAGAGAGAGAGAGAGAGAGAGAGAGAGAGAGAGAGAGAGGAAAGAGAAAGAGAGAAAGAGAGGTTGACAGATGGAGAGAGAGAGAGAGAGAGAGAGAGAGAGAAGAGGAAGAAGAAGGAGAAAAGGGAGAAGATGGAGAAGAAGGAGAAGGTGGGCAAAGAAAGAGAGGTGGGAGAGAAAGAGAAAGATTGATAGAAAGAGAGAGAAAGAGGGATAAAGTCATAAAGCGGCAAATAAACAAAAGGGCAAGAGAAGAACAAAGGAAGAGACATACAAATAATGACAAGAGGCTGATATGACACGAGGCTGACATGTCAAGAGGCTGATTTGACAAGAGATTGACAAAACAAGACACATATATGACAAGAGGCTGATATGACAAGAGACTAACATGACAAGAGGCATACATGACAAGAGGCTGATATGACAAGAGACTAACATGACAAGAGACTGATAAACACGAGT
>BOPN01004440.1:113947-116447 GCA_017312705.2 Penaeus japonicus | reverse complement strand
CAATCAGATAATAAGCATCTAACACGCCTGGAATTCACCCTAAAACATTCATCCCCAGAAATTACAAGAGTAATAATTGGAGCACTGCTGATCATGAACGAGAGAAAACCAATGTGAGAATATAAGAACCCCATGTGTATTTCAGGGGCTAACACTGAGTTAACATATTTAATGTCCTTTTTGTCCTTATGTAATAACCAGTAGAGTGCCAAGTAAGGAACCATAAATTTTCAAAGGGTCTTTGAATATGCTGAGTGGATGTGAAGGCAAAACGGAAGAAGGACCTTACCTATAAGAAAGACTACCTGATTATGGGTTGCTCCTTAATAAAGAATCAGTGTGGTAGATCCTCATCATCAGAAGTTTGTCAGAAGCCTGACAAACTACGAGTGGTGTTTGACGACAATGCAGGACCGGTATTTATAAAATTTCCAAGAGTTGATATGAACTCCCAGGGCTATGCGGGATCCATTTGGGTAGAATGGTAAAATGGAAAGCAATTAAAAGGTGCACTTAAAGTATGCATGCGAGGTAATAGACTCAACTCTAGCGCAGGCCCCCTCGGGCGTGAGGCCTAATTGGGAGCAATGGGAATAATGCCGGCGCTGGGAACTCCTAACTCTTTAGGACATCCTACTATTAATCCATCGACGCTATTCAGAAAATTGCCTAAAATAGTGCACAAATAGATTATGATTAGAACACACCTTAAATCATCCTTGAAATTGCAACGTCTGAAACAGGTACTGCCCTTAGTTGAACATTTTTATAATAATTTCATAAATGTAATTCCACTTCATCACTGTACTTTGGTGTACTTTTTAGGGGTTCATGATCTAAATGAGCTATTAAAATTACGTTCACTTATCATTATTTCTAAAAAGAGTCGTTATCAGTGATGTTATCAACCTATATAACATTCATAATGACTGTATTAATACCATGGGCTTTAGAAATGTTTACAGGTCTTTCTTTCTCACTCACCACACACAAGAAGTAAAAAAAAATGTTATTATCTTCAGTAGTCAATTAATATAAAAATGTTTTAACGATATCCAAGAGATTTTCTGATTTGTGACCACTGTGGTCGCGACGTAGACAATTCTGTTGCTCTTGTTTTCGCTCATGCAACTGAATGTTTCTCTTGCCATGAATAAACGAATCCTTATTCATCATTGACTGCCGGTTCTGTTTAGCGTCTGTCATGTCTGTACATGATAGGAGACATTATCCGACTTTGCCCGCGGTTGGGCAAAGTCGGTTGCCGACCAACTAGCCCTAAGTGTATAGTCACTTTGACGTTCGGAAAGGTTTTCGTGAACCAGATTATCATGAAGAAAATTGACGGTGTTTTATGAAATTTTCTTTCCCAAAATGAAGTTAACAAGTCGATCTAAGATGACGATTTTCAGTGGTCCAAGTGAACCTTTGCGGGTAGACACTGTTATCTCCCTAAATTTTCCTCTCTGTCTAACTGTACTTCAAGATGTCTATTTGCAGTGCTCTGCTAGACAAAATAGATAGTGAATAGAGAGACCTCACTCAGAGATACGAGACTTCATCTAAATGGTGGTAGTCGGTGGTAGTGGCATAAGAAAGACCCCCTGTATTTTCTTACGAGAGATCCAGATGAGATGTCAATTTAATACATCTATCAAAACTTTATACTGGCAGGTGATCTCAATCAGTATCTCATCCAAAGAACATTCAATAATTTCTTAGGAGTCTTTGGACTACAGAATCACGTAGATTTCCCTACTCAAGCTTCAGGGTCTTCTCTTGATCCACACTCATGCTTCAGGGTCTTCTCTTGATCCACATTCATGCTTCAGCGTCTTCTCGTGATCCACACTCATGCTTCAGGGTCTTCTTTTGATCCACATTCATGCTTCAGGGTCTTCTCTTGATCCACACTCATGCTTCAGGGTCTTCTTTTGATCCACATTCATGCTTCAGGGTCTTCTCTTGATCCACACTCATGCTTCAGGGTCTTCTCTTGATCCACACTCATGCTTCAGGGTCTTCTCTTGATCCACATTCATGCTTCAGGGTCTTCTCTTGATCCACACTCATGCTTCAGGGTCTTCTTTTGATCCACACTCATGCTTCAGGGTCTTCTCTTGATCCACATTCGTGCTTCAGGGTCTTCTCTTGATCCACACTCATGCTTCAGGGTCTTCTCTTGATCCACACTCATGCTTCAGGGTCTTCTCGTGATCCACACTCATGCTTCAGGGTCTTCTCTTGATCCACACTCATGCTTCAGGGTCTTCTCTTGATCCACATTCATGCTTCAGGGTCTTCTCTTGATCCACACTCATGCTTCAGGGTCTTCTCTTGATCCACATTCATGCTTCAGGGTCTTCTCTTGATCCACACTCATGCTTCAGGGTCTTCTCGTGATCCACACTCATGCTTCAGGGTCTTCTCTTGATCTACACTCATGCTTCAGGGTCTTCTCTTGATCAGATGGTTTCCTGCCAAACTGTAGGATATGTTG
>BOPN01004440.1:106447-108947 GCA_017312705.2 Penaeus japonicus | reverse complement strand
CAGCAGCTCCAGCATGGGGGGCCAGACCAGGGGGGTACTGAGTAGGATATGGAGGATATTGCCCAGCATAAGCAGCATAGGGGCTGGCAGACACTGATGTTCCTGCACGGTAAGATGGAGCATATTGTGGGTAAGTAGGTGGCTGATAGGTAGGGAAAGGAGATGGAGAAGTTACAGAAGGGTTAGAAGCCACATGGGCTGCACTGGGCAGGGCAGTAGCAAGTGGTTGCTGAGTCGTTGCAGAATTAATTAATGATTGCAAATCTGGGCTGAGAGTGGCTTGGTAATCCGGTCGACGGAAGGCACTAGTGCCTGTTGACAATGTATAATTGAGGTAGTCCAGTGCAGAAGCATGGCTATGAGGAGAGCTTAGATCTTCCGGCACAGAATCAAAAACTTGAGAATTTAGTAAGTGGGACAAACTTAAGGGGCTATCAGCTCCTCCAAGACCACTGCTACGTGAAGTTGGAACTAATCCACTTCCTGTGTGAGTTAAGGTTGAACTTAGAGAACTTTGTTGTGACTGCTGAATTTGCTGTGACTGCTGTTGCTGCTGTTGTTGTTGCTGTTGTTGTTGTTGTTGTTGTTGTTGCTGCTGCTGCTGAGACAGCTGTGAACTCTCTGACATGGTTGGGAAGGTACTGGAACTGCTGCTTTGCTGGGTAGTTGAAGTACTACCAACTCCAGACATTGTGCCTGTTCCATAAGTCCCTCCACTACTACTATACAGGGCATGAGTAGTTGAGGGCAAGAAAGAAGATTGTGTTGTTGTATAAGTGTTTGAGGGTGATGGGCCTGCTTGATGGACATGTGGGGCCACTTGAGCAACATTACTACCAAGGCTTGCACTTGATACAGCTTCCATGGTACTTTTTGTCCAGCTGCTATTGTTGCTAGTATTGCTACTTCCAGCACTGCTTGTTTGCTGCTGCTGCTGTTGCGATTGTGACTGCTGTTGCTGTTGAGGTTGTTGTAAAAATGGTTGGAAGAGTGGTTGAGAAGAATGGAAGGCTTGCTGAGAAGAAAATGAAGACAAATGAGACATATTTGATGAATTATGACTTGTATTAGGAGTTCCAGGGGGTCCAGGTCCATCAGGTGGTAGTAAGTTGCTCATGGACTGCAAAGGAGTCAGGCTAGCTGTAGGTTTATTTGGTGTTTGTTGTACTTGTGGCTTCACAATTCCTGTTCGGCTTTCCAGGCTAGCTGAAACAGATCCAGAGAGAGGTTTTGCCAGATCTCGCATTCCAAACCCAACTGCTGATTTGGAAGGGGTTCCTAAAACTACTTCATTTGACTGTATTGAGGGTGAACCGTGATCACTGGCTAGGTTTGCTGATATTTCATCTGATGAGTCTAAATCAGCAGAATTGTTGGAAGAGTCAAACTTTGCATCAAGATCAGAGTTATCTGCTGTTTGGGACATTCCAGCTCGTGATGGGTTTGACTGCTGGCTCCCTGCTCTTGAAGAGGTGTGTGTCTCCCCTGATGATGCTGTTGCCTGCTGCAGAGCTGAACTCATTCCAAGACTGAGGTCCATGCCAACATTAGTACCTCCTTGTGGTCCTCCTTCACTGGAACCATCTGCTTCTCCAGTTTCCCTTGTATCAATATCACCAGTCTCATCCCTCTTATTCATTAAGTTAACAGGAGTATCTGCTTCTTCATCAATATTGTCATCTTCTTTTATATCCTTCTCTTTGTCATCACAAGTATCCGTGTTATCTGTTTTTGCTTCATCTTCATCTTCCATTCCTTCATCTGATGATTTGACTGCATTTTCAATGTTCAACAGAGCAGATGCTTCCTTCATCTGTTCCTTCTTTGCTTCACTTGCTCTTCGTAATTTTTCATTTCTATGTAGGTTTGCTAGTTGTGACATGGTTGTTCTCTTGCTAACTTTGGTCATGCCACTAGTACTTGGCAGAGTACTATTGCCAGCCATTGCACCACTACCACTGAAACCTGGTAAAGCTGCATTTCCTTTTGTTGTTGGAGTGACTGTAACCTTTGGATTTAGTTTAATATTACGTACAGCTTTAGCTGTAGATGTGTTAGCTTTTGATGCTGGAGTAATGACAACACTCTTGTTTAGGAGAGCTTGTGGTGTTGTTCCACCTGATGATGCCGGCATAGTAATAGTTTGGAACGCCTTACCCCCACGCCCACTAACATTAACTGGCTTCTTGATTATTCGGACAGGCATTTGACCTTTTGTTATGATATTACCAGTAGCATATTGCATTGCCATTGGAGGTCGTCCTCTCCGGGCACCACCTCGAACACTTGGCTGCTGCATGCGTGGTCTAGGTGCATTTACAATTGTTGGCACAATAGTAACACTTCCTTTGTTCAATGGCAAACCAAATGCTTCCTCTGAAAATAAAGAAAGAAACATCAGCATCCTCTCGACTTAAACAGTTCCAAGCACAAACACAAACACACAAACAAACACACATATATATGAGCATGTGCATGTGTATGTGTGTGCAATATATAT
>BOPN01004440.1:105074-106347 GCA_017312705.2 Penaeus japonicus | reverse complement strand
AGAGAGAGAGAGAGAGAGAGAGAGAGAGAGAGAGAGAGAGAGAGAAAGGAAAAAAGAGGGAGAGAAAGGGAAAGAGAGGAGAGAAAGAAAGAGAGAAAGAGAGGAGAGAGAGAAAGAGAGGAGAGAAAGAAGGAGAGAAAGAAAGAGAGAAAGAGAGAGAAAGAGAGGGAATGGGGGGGGGGAGGGAGGGAGGGAGAGGGAGAGGGAGGGAGGGAGAGAGAGAGAGAGAGAGAGAGAGAGAGAAAGAGAGAGTAAATATTTGGATGTGATGGACTGGATGTTTATTAAGAGCTAATGTATAGAAAAAATATGAAACAAATATTATACTTTTAGTATATTTGATGAGAAAATGAAAATCTGGAAAAGGAATATTTTACTGCCACATCTAAATTCAGAAAAATTGAAAAGCATTATTTGATTAAAATTATGGCATAGTCTTCAATATTTTGATAATAATGAAGAGCATCTTTAGATTAACCCATTGATAGTGGATAGCATAATTTGCTGTCAAAGCAGCATTGGTTGAAAACGCAGATCCCACTGTCCCATACAACATAAACCCGCTACATGACTGCATACATATTTTATTAAAACTGCGACCAATGGGTTAAAATTATGGCATAATTTTCTAAATTCAGAGGAAAATATGAAAAGCATCATTTGATTTAACATGTGGCATAATCTTAACTTATATATATAAAAACAAACATTATACAATTTTATTTGTAGTCAGATGTATCAGGTCAGATGATCAATGATACATTATGAGCTCATCCTCATCATGCGAGTATGAACCATGTGCTCAAGGCATTTCAGAAGTTATTTGGGAACAAGGAGATGGCTTTATACATTCATATCTTCAGTGGCACTGAAGCTTTATACTTTTACTTTCTAAACAACATGCAAAAATATGCTATCTGTATGGAATATCATGGTTTCCATATAGGTTACACCATTTGATAAAAATCTTAAGAAGTAATCCCTTTTTCCTTTCCCTAAATAAAGAATGCCATAGTACTCCTACATTTATCTGACATTTGACAAAAATTACACAATACTGAGGAAAAGGCTTCCTTAAAATTAACTCTAAAGACTGCCAGAGTTACACCTAGCCTGAGAGTACTCTAGTGGCTAGATTCTGTGGAGGACACAAAAACATTTAGAGATATTTCCTACTAGTCTTTTTGTTCTATTTCTGTTCCTGCCTCCTTCTTGCCCTCAAGTTTCTATACTTCCCCGAAGCTATTCTAAATATGGTTTCTGCTGCTCAGCA
>BOPN01004440.1:87574-90074 GCA_017312705.2 Penaeus japonicus | reverse complement strand
TCCAAAATCTGGAAGAAAACTTGGAATTTTGCTGATGTTGTTAACAAACCAGGGCTATAATCCTTAAACAGGCCTTCTGCCCAATCCAGAGTCATTTCTTCTTTTTTAGTTTCTTCTTTCTTCTCCTCCTTCTTTTCTTCAATATTTTCTTCTTCTTCTTCTTTGATTTCTTCTTTTTTGATAAGCACTTGATCAGCTTCTTCAGGTTCAGGTTTTGGCTTTTCTTCAGAGCTTGGTGTTGGAGTGGCCGGGGCAGGGGTAGCTGGTGTTGCTGGTGTAGCCGGTGTGGCAGGAGTGGCTGGGCTTGGTTCACTTGCCAAAGACTGACTGCTTGGTCCATTGGGATAAGGGGTGGATTGATTTCCAAGCTGACCATTACCAGGTTGACTGGAAGGCTGTGCTGACGGATTGGGTACACCCATTGACTGTCTGTTTGGATTGGGAGCCCCCATTGGTCCTGAAGGATTAGGAGCTACCATAGCTTGTCCTGAGGAATTAGAAACTCCCATAGACTGTCCAGGTTGATTTGAGGATCCCATTGATTGTCCTGTTGTATTAAGTCCCATAGACTGTTCTGTTCCCATTGACTGTCCTGGTTGATTTGGTATGCCCAAAGACTGCACAGAAGAGTTAGGCATTCCCATAGACTGTTCTGCAGGATTATGGGATCCTATAGACTGTCCTGAATGGTTTGAAAGTCCCATAGACTGCCCTGAATGGTTAGGCAGTCCCATGGACTGTCCAGAAGGGTTTGGGATACCCATCGACTGTCCCGTTGAGTTCTGGAGATTTAATGGCTGTCCAGAATTATTTGAAATGCCCATTGACTGTCCTGAAGGGTTTGGATGACCCATGGGTTGCCCATTATTATTAAGTGACATCCCCATTGATGAATTGTGCATGTTTAGAGAACCAGGATACCCAGGTACTGACTGACTAACTGGTGTGTTGTGCTGGGGATATTGTGGAGCATAGGGATTGTTGTAGGGAGGATAATGCCCTCTATTTGGATCATTAGCACCATAGCCCTGGTTGTACCAAGGATAGGGCATTTGCATACCATAACCTTGATGTATATTGTGGTTCCCCATACCATAATTACCAAGTGCACCTTGGCTATCTCTGAGCTGACTCATTTGATGATGCATCATTCCCGGTGGACCCATTGGATCTTGGAAACCCATTCCACCTTGTTGCAGACCCATTGGACCCTGCTGACCCATTCCCATCTGTGGTCCCATCCCAGGTTGTTGATTCATACCAGGCTGGGGTCCCATTCCTAATACTGAAGTTGGATGATGCTGTGGCATTACATTTCCACGCCCCATTTGTCCACTTTGTGCAGCCCAACTTGGAACTGGATGTGATGGTACATTTAGCAAAGACGTATTAGGTGTATTTATGGAAGAAGTGCGTCGAGACTTTGATTTCCCTTCAACTTCATCTAAGTCTAGGTCAAAATCTTCATTGATCTTCTTCTGAACAAAATTGTATAATACATCTGGATGATTCCAAATCTGTAAAAACAAATCTTGTCAGTACCTATATTTCAAATTAAAATCAACACAGATATGACCAACCCTAGATTAAAGAAGCAAAACTTACCTTACAGCATATTGCAAAAGCTTTCAGGGGGTTAGCCATTGCTTTTGATGCAGCCAGCTCTGCCATAAAGGTGGAGTAGAGCTTACGCTGGATTTCTGTCATTCTGCACAGTAGTACATGCTCTTCTTTCTTGGGCAATGTATTTGCAAGGACAGTATGTCCACGTCTGAGGGTAAGGGAGAAAAAACTAGCAAATATTTCTTTTTCACTATCACCTGCTATAACTTCCTTTATGTGGGAGTCTCCTCTCAAATTCTATTGCAATTATATCATTGACTTTAATGATTTCTTCCCTGTATGTTAAATACTTTAATCATTGCAAATTGTTTTGGTGATTATCTACATCTCAGGCTTAAAACTTATATATGATTGAACAATAAATATCTGGAACAAGAGACTCAAGCAACTCATATTTAATCTTATTTTTCCTTCTAAAAATGAGTTTCTTTAACTTTTTCATGCACAGATGATACCCATCACAATGCCTTCAACAATTTATCATGAAACTTATTCACAAAAATATGAAATTCAAAATACTCACCTTTGTACAAAACCTTCTAACAAGGAGTGCAGTACATGGGCTCGATACCTCATCAACTTTATATCTCGTGGAGTTGAGTCAACACACTGACCATTCTGGATGGGTCTCTCAAACATATTAGAGAATTCCGTTTTGGTACCTAAGAGAATATCAATAAGTAAAAAAAAAAAAGGAAGGAAATAAAAAAAATTAAGGCATTTCATATTACAGTTCAACTGTTACATCAGTAAGTTCTCTCTCAGTCTTAAAAAAACAAACATAATCACACATGCATAAGATTACACTTTTGCACACTCACTCTTGCTCTCTCTCTTACCAACTCTTACCTAAATAATTAGGTCGGACAAAGTCTAC
>BOPN01004440.1:72574-75074 GCA_017312705.2 Penaeus japonicus | reverse complement strand
TAATGGACCTTGGAAATGATCAGATAACGACCGATGGCTCCAAGTAATTATTTAAAATGTATTACTTGGAACGTTCACAGTTTGCAGAAACGCAAGGCAACTCTCTCTCACTATCTTCACACTGAGGATGTTGGTGTATGTTGCCTTAAATAAGTCAGAACTAGTGCTCGCTATGCAAAAAAATGTGGGATACACTTATTATGACAAACCTAATATGGCTAATCCCTCTACAAGAGGGCTTAGCATATATATAAAGAACTACATACCATCCAAAGTGATCGATGACAAACGTGACACGTGCTGAATATCTCGATCTTAAATTATTTCTTGATGGCAAAACTATCATTTTTGTTAATGTATATAATCCGCATGGTAGTGAAGAGGTACCTGTTATTTTGTGGAGATTTTAATGTTCACCATATATTAATTTTACTATAGACATTGGTTTGTCTTTGACATGATCAGTGATATAAAAGTTTTTTTTTACCTACCAGATAAATAATGTATATATGTTAACCAGTATCATGCAGCCCCTCAGGCATGTAAGATTTGTGCTTGACTAAGCCCTTTACGCAATAGAAGCTTAGCCAGTTTGGATAGATGCTTGACATCTTACCCTGGCTTTTTGCAGGGCATGTAAACTGTTCTGCAAATAAACTATATCAAATCAAATCAAATCAACGATTCGTATAACGAATAGCCTAAGAAATTGGGTCAATATGAACATGAGGTCTAAAGGCGGTTTGTCTTTCCCGAGGATTTTTTTTTTGTCGAACTAGAACGTCATATCCGCCGTGTGCATTACTTGACTCTTTACATGTCAAATACTTTCTCTTCTCGTTCATCCCTCCCGACTATGGTTTACCTGGCGCGAGTATACAAGGCAAGTAAATATATATATATATATATATATATATATATATATATATATATATATATATATATATATATATATGTAAATCCTGGCGTGGTTACAACGTGTTTCCGGATAATAGATCCATTTCTCTCACTGCGTATACCTTGAGCCTGAGCACCCTTCCGTTTGGGTCGTGTTGGATAATTGGTAGGTGCTAAATAAGTCTACCATTATGTGCAGTCGCACTGCACATGGGTCAGTAATGCGTCGAGAGCCGTAGCCATCGGTCATCAGTGCGAGTGAGTGAGTGCGTTTTACGTTTGCTCCACATTTCTTTAATAGATTTCTTGGTTAACTGATATGTCGCCAGGCTAGTACTGGAATATACCATCCCCTTTCTGGATGACACCTGGACTAATTCTTACTCTCTTAAAAATAGACCTTGTATCTACTAAAATTTTGCTATGGACAAATATATTGAAACTGATCTCTCCCTCTGCCCCCCCCCCTCTCTCTCTCTCTCTCTCTCTCTCTCTTTCTGCTCTGTGAGTGCTCTCTAGTTTCCTTTTATTAACAAATTCTGTTGGAGAAAGGATAAATCTAAAAAAAAAAGGTAGATGCAGTTTTTAGCAATGTGTAAATAAAATGTAACCATTTCTTATACATAATTGTTTTGTTTGCTTGGTTATATCATATAACATGATACTATGCCCATGGCTATTTCTCTCCTCAAAGTGGTTTCGCTTTGATAATAGCACAAATAAAATGTATGAACCTGACTTCAGCAATTCTTAATACTCAAGAAATCAATACATAGCCTCTCTGAGTGGCTGGGGGTTGGTGAGCGAAGAGGGCGAATAGGCCTAAAAGCGTAAGTTATAGGCTTACCATCAAACAATTTGCGTTAAGACCAATTGAAACAAAAGGAAAATAGGCAATGCCGAAAAACAGCAGACATACGAGTTCACAAATTCTATGTTGAACATTGCTGTCTCACCACACAGTTAAAATTTCGTGCCTGTATCGAGTACTTCATATGGCATTTGGCTGAGAAACAAGAACCTTTTGACATGTACGGAAAAAATCAATTAAACTTCACAAAGCGAGTCAAAGAATATTCCCATACATATGAACACTATTATGTTCGTGTTTCCTTTACAATGGTCGTGAACAAGTGGCAGGGTGGAAAGATGAATGAATGGCCGTGCACGTGCGAATGGAATGTGCGCAAAACAGGACATGACTCCGTATAGTCTGAGTGTGTTCTGAAATTTTCCTTGTTGCAGTGGCATGTTCTTGTAGATTGTTAAAAAAACACCCCGATTGCTGACTCACCAATCTGATTTAAAGTTACGTGTTGAATCCAGTGGGTATCTCCCCACTTTTCGATGGGTCGACAGAACGGGCGAACTGCAGCTACAGGTTGACCTTCATTGGGATTGGCAGGATTTTGGTGCTGCGAGGCAGACCAGCTCTTGATTCTAAGAGAATTTGCACTAGCACAGGGCGACGACGGCAAAGGGGAAACTGGTTCATTGGACTCCTGGTGAGATTCAAGAGCCATGGTCATGTACCCGGCGGTTCCCTCAACTATCAATCTATTTCGAGATGTGGCTTCTCATACATCATTGGCATATCATGTCT
>BOPN01004440.1:32119-47474 GCA_017312705.2 Penaeus japonicus | reverse complement strand
AGAGAGATGTGTATATGTAAAGAGAGAGAGAAAAATATATATATATATATATGCATATGTATGTATATATTCAGTCTGATTTATACCCTATCTACATTTATTCATACATGATTAGATTATCGTAATTCTGATGAAAGGATCTATTGGTCATCAACTCACAACTGACAGGGTGCGTGATGAGGCCAATATGACCATAGCAGCGTTCCAGTGTTTATTCGAGAGCGCCTCGGAGTTTGGCGCCACAAAAGCTATACAGGTAGTTGTGGAATCTCTCTGTCACACTCTCTCTCTCTCCCTCTTGCTCTCTATCTTTCTTTTTCTTGTTCTTTCTCGCTCTCTCTCTCTCTCTCTCTTTATCTCTCTCTCTCCCTCTCCCTCTCTCTCTCTCTCTCTCTTTCTTTCTTATTCTCCCATCTCTCTCTATCTGTCTCACACACACACATAGTAGTCGAAGACTGTAATAACTAATTTTGCAGTCACATAATTGAATATTAATAATACATGAAGATTTTTCATTACCTATAGTAAGTGTAAATTTTCATGGACAATTTAGGTAAACTTCCCCTACATACTTTTCATATTCAATATACAAAATGTAATTTGATTAGTCTATTATTCCATTTCAACATTCCCTTTCGCTGTTTAAAATGATGGGAAATAATGTTTGCTTTCTTAGACTTCACACGCAAGATTGTCGCCTAATGAACCACCAGGAAAATGTAGTTGGACATGCTATTATCTTTTGACATTATCACCAGACTTATACAATTTATCAATTGTGTTTGATGTATATACTCCAAATTCAAAAGCTAGAAATTTCATGCATGATCTTTGGTGGAGAGGTGTTCGAACTTGGCCAGATTTATAATCAGTTCACAAAAATGTTGATTTTCTTGCCATGCATCATAGCGGTCGTTCTCTCCCCACTAAACCCCAAAAGTCAGAGAGCGGCAAGTGGGAGCTGGAAGGAGAGCTGCGGGAGCTGGAGGAGCGAGTAGCGGGCTTGGAAGCGGAGGTGCGACGCCTGGAAGCTTGGAAGAGGCAGGTGTGTGCAACAAAACAGGTTCTCTCGTAGTTTCTTGAATCTACTTAAAACTCGCAATTTCCTTCGTTTAGTTTAGTTATGTTTCACAAGGGTCTCACTGCCTCGTCTTCCCAGGTGGTGCGACGTTGGGAGGAGCGCCGGGAGGTGCAGATGACCCTCTTTACTGAGGAGCTCGAGTGCCTGGAGAGGTCAGAGAAGCAGTATCAGGTGAGGTATTACTTACTCCCAATACTGCTTTACATTTCTGGTTTGGAAGATGTTCATTCCCGTTCAAGGTAGATAACATAGATGGAAGGACATAAAAGTTGATCTATATAGGAATGTGAGAAAGATGGTAGAATGCAGTAACGCATTTTAATATAGAGGGAGGTAAAATTTGTATTTCTATATCGGAATCTTTACTGTCAAAATACTTAATTCAAAAAATAGACACGGTCGTTAATATAGCTGGATGGACAAGAAAATATTAACATATAAATCTTTACCACCAGTAGTTAATTAAAAAAATAGACAGGAATTCTACAGATAGCTTTATAGTTAATCCAAATAAAGAAAGGTGGTGTCGCTGTAGAACACGATTGTTCTGCCATAAGCATGGTGATGTGGCCAGTTCAGTTATTTTCTTTAGTATTGTTGTTATGAAAAAATAGGTATTACTAGCAACAGTTGGAAATGCACAGATCCGCGTCAGTGGGTGTTTTCGGAATTGGCCAAATGTAGTATTTATAATAAATGAATGTCGTGTAGATAGTTTACTGCTTGATAAACAACCAACTGACCTCTGACATTATGTTTGGTACACTACATTTGGCCTATTATGCAAAACCAGTCGGTTGTGGTATAGCTAGGGTGTTAAGCACTCACTTCTCCCAGCGGTAAGCCAAATGATGCATATTATGCCGGATGAGGTTAATTCTATCTATGAAGCTGAACAGTATTCGTTTGGTTCATACTTTCAATATGTCATTAAAGCTGATCTCATGTGATTTATAAGATAATAATTTGGCATTTGAGTGAACAGCAAACACACACATACAAACACACACACACACACACACACACACACACACACACACATACACTATGTCCTTTTTTTATTCATAAAGTAACTCGAATCGAGCGATAGCGATATTACACTTGAAAGCATCTTACACCCTTCAACATTTTCACAAAAAGATCCCTTCCACACACAGAAACACGCGCGCGCGCGCGTGTGTGTGTGCGTATGCGTATGCATATATGCATACTTAGGCCCGTGACCAGGCATTTGAAGGGAGGGGGTCTATTATGAAAATGATGCTGAAGAGTGTAAGATGCTTTCTGGTGCATTGTAGTCCGATTCGAGTGTTTTTGATAAGAGAAATGTCATAGTTTTATGCGAATTTTCATACCGTTATGAGATAAGAAATGAATACACTTTTCTATCACCAAAAGCAGTACATTCCAACAGCATCAAAATATTGCTAGCACATATATGATCTGATGCTGCACTCGGATCAGACACTTCATACAACATTGTATGGGTACTATTTCTCAAGACGATCCGTATTTAAAACCATCTCAAAATACTACTCTATATATTGAACACGAAATATTAAAGAAGCTAGCCTCTTTTAACAAAAGTAGATGTTCAAATATCTATAATATCGCAATATTTGAAGACCATTTTAACAAATCAATATTTGCACACTTATAACAGTATGTAAAATAATGATATACTATGAATAGTTAAGTATATGGATTAGCAAACACAGAAATATGTAAACGCACACTAGTTCGACCACGCTCCCCCTTGCTACGAAATAGTATGTTAAAAAAAATCTAATGCCCTTTTTCATTTTTTTCAGGTCCTGATCGAAACTTTACTTGCAAGCAGAAATTCGTAGTTCATCTTTAATCATTTAATCATCTGAATCATTTCCATTTGCAATAATGGAAAGAAACATACAAATGCCCCGCATCTTCCATGTCAGGGTATTCTGAATAACCTCGTCCTCGTGAGCCATTCACGTGTTGTGTACTCTTGATGCTGGTTACTTCCGGAAATAAAATAAAGCCGCACATAATGTGCTGCTTTAAAAAATGTACATTGCTTTGATGATTTTATCCTTCCGCGGCATCAGCTTTACATCTATCCTGGTTCCGAATTGTATTTTTCATGGTGGAGGAATATACCGGAAATCCGTATTCTTGACGAATCAGTCAAGTGCCATCAACGCTGAATATCTTATAAAGTTTCTGTTTAAAGCGTATGAGTGAAAGCACAATTAAATGGGTAATCCGGATCTGTGGCACTTCAGACTCGCGGCACCTCAACATGAAAATTTAATTACATGAAAAATCAGTTAAATTGAATGACAAGCCGCATTTTTCGGAAAAAATATATACTAGGTATAAAAAAGAAGCCACTTTTGATATCTTTTCCACTACTTTATAGACTATCAAAATAATGTTGACTGCAATTTCCACGGTGACATAAATTTCCTGGTGATTAGATAAAGCATATTGTGGATCTTGCCTCGGGTATGATATCCCATTTCATAACTGCAAGTTACTGATTATCAGAAACTAAACCTGCTTATTCATGGTGGCATGGATATGCAACAATAACCTGTCCATTTGGTATAAGTTCCAACTATAGTCTCTTTATTTTAATCTGCCCACTGATTTGCGCAAGTGATACTGTGCATTACTGACTCCTGATTGTCTGAAATCGTGATTGATATTGCTCTTTATTTGTGGTAAATATTCAAACTAGCAATTCATTAATGTAACTGAATATATATATATATATATATATATATATATATATATATATATATATATATATATATATATATATATATATATATATATATATATATATATATATATATAGATAGATAGATAGATAGATAGATAGATAGATAAACACAAAGACCCTTACATACCTATACATTGATCCAATACATGCCACTTTGCAAGCACTTAATGCAAGCACAGTAGGGGTCGAGGCATCAACTGCCATGCTAATTTTGTGGTGGGATTGGTAATATTTCGTAATTAAGGGTGAGAGTCTCACCTGTCTGTCATCACAGGATAGCCTACTGCAATGATAACTCTGGCAGGCAAAAGCAAAAACAAACAAGGCAAACAATAGGGTAACCACGAAAAAAATGGTAGTCCACGCCTACTGCAAAGCTGATATATTGGCTCTTAACAATTTAACTGCAACAGAACCACAACTCCCAACCCCTTCCCGCCAATCCGATGCAATCTATTCCAGTGAAAAAACGTTTTTTTTCATTTTCCAGGGAGCTTACTACCTTTCCTTTCTTCCCTCATTACTCTAAAGATCTCCTTTCCCTCCCTTTACTCCTTTAGTGACTTTCCCTAAGACCTGTCTCTGGAGCTACAAAAACTCCTGTACTATAATGACGATATCAAGGAGACCAATGACAGGGTTAATGTGTGCCGCAGAAATTTCAACTGACACAAGAGGCCTGAAAATTTCTCTCTTCTGAGGGAGGTTACTAAAGAAAAGTGGCTGGACTGGTGGGAGAGTTTTAGTCACCAGACCTCCCTTTGATCTCTCTGGCTAAATTGCCACCTTAAGTACATGACGGCGATAAGATCCGGAGGGAGAGGCAGGTGATTGGTAGAGACTGCGACCAATCCCGGCACGTATTCCGTGGAGCAATTGCATTCAGCCTTGATGGAAACCGAGAACCCTGGGCTGGTGCTCTGTTCGGATGGTGGAGTTGACGCCTTCCAGTAGGAATCTAAAGCGGCGAACAACAAGCTGTAGAGCGAGTACTTCGCAGTCGAAGATACTGCATTTCAACTCAGCCTGGCGGAGCTTTCTGCTGAAGAAGCAAAGTGGGAGGGGATTGCAGTTTGACAGATTGCACAACGACTGCAACGTTACTGGCGTCCGTGGTGAAGGTGAGAGGGGCGCCGAGGCTAGGAAACAACAATGTTGTGGCTGATGCGAAGGCGCCCTTAGTGGCATCGAATGCTTGTTGGTCAGTGCCCCATTCCGTGTGCCTTGGCTTCCCGATAAGGACGTTGTAGAGGAGTCCCATTGTGTTGGTGATGCTGGGGAGGAAGTGATGGTAGTAATTGACCATACCAACGAATTTCTGGAGGTGGTGAGCGCTGACGGAGAGCATAAATTCCCACAGGAGATAGCTTTTGAACTCCTCACGATTGGCATCCTCGTCTTTTTCGTCCAGCCACACCGATATTCGAATGAATATATCCTCTAGAATGGCTTCTAGCACATAATCGGCTTTGATGCGGCTATCGGTTACCTTCCTGAGGCGGAACTGGACTTCAGCTGACAGTTTTACGGCGACGGTGTGAACTAAGGATGTTTCGCTGGGCATCTTGAGAAAGGTGACAGTCTTACGGCGACGGCGTGAACTACGTATGTTTTGTTGGGCATTACGAGGCCTGCCAGGTCGGAAGGTAGTGATAGGATCTTGGTCTTAAGGAATATCTATTTATCATCATATCTTTAGGTCTGAAAAGTGAAAGAGAAAGTGGTTATAGGAGCTAGAGAGATAGTGGAAACTAGAGTCGGGAGGAGATAATGTGAGAGTTAGAAAGTTAAGCATAGTTAAAGAAAGTATTAGCTTTTTATTTGAGGTCCGCCAGGAGAAAGAACCTGGAGGATAGTGCGGAAGTGCGCTCTGGGTAACTATACACAGCCCGGTTCTTGAAATTTGAGAGGAAATCTAGTTATAGAAGGAAAGCTCGGGAAAGCTGGAGAAAAGATAGTTTTTTAAGACGGGGGGGGGGGGGGTGAGAGAAATAGCATGCATGTGCACCACTGGTAGCTGAACAAAGCCCAAAGTCAATCCTTTGAAAGGCAGCCAGATACCAGAACACCTAGCAAGGATTTTTTATTTATTTATTATCATTATTTTATTATTATTATCATTTTTTTTTTTTTGGGGGGGGGGGTCTGAACTCTGCCCATGGTGCATTTAGCCGACCTCGCACGTTGAATTGGAGCTCTATGAGTTAGCTTGTGATCTTTATTAAAATTGTTAAAAATCTTGAGGTTGCAAGTCTTCTTAAAATCTTAGGTTGCTGGTGAATGCTCTTCTTTCTTCTTTTCTGTCCTCTTGTCTTGCTGGTCTTGTTGCCTTCTTCCGTTTCATCGTTGCCTAAGCCTGATGTCGTGAAGGGTAAATCAACTTGTTTCTCACTGTTTCTTTCTTTTCTATCTTGTCTTCCTGCTCTTGTTATTCTCCTTTTGTTGTTGCCTCCTCCATTTCATGGGCGCCTATGCATGATGTCATGAAGGTTGCATGGACTTGTTCATTGCTGCTCTTTCTTTTTTTCTATCTTCATGTCTTGCTACTCTTGTTATTCTCCCCAGGACTTATGCCTCCTTACTGTTTCATCAGCCTCCTATGCCATGAAGATTGCCTGAACTTCTTCATTGCCAATGATCCTGGTGGGGCTTTTGGGCCACCAGGCATGTGTGGCTTCTGAACGAATGTCCAGGCAATTGTGGTGCTTTGCATCACTGTCTTGAATTCTTCTCCAACTTCTTGCCTCTTGTTGAACTTACTTGCGTGGAGCTCTTGTGCGGTGACCACCTGAGGGAAAGTGATGTTGAGAATCCATTTGTCGGCTTGGTTCTAAATAGTCCGTAACTTCATCATCTGCCTTCTAATAACCGTGCGGTTAGGCACTGGCGAACATCCCATGATGGGTCGCACTAGGGCTTTATAAATGTAGAGCTTGAATTCGGGACTCAGGGTGTGAAACCGTCTGATCTGGGCAAGCTGATGTCTTGCTTTCTGTGCTCTTTCATTTATGTGAGGAAACTCTGCTTATTGTTAGTCTTCTCCTTCTGCAATTCGGAAACAGTTTCAAAAGTAATCTCTGAACCATTTTTGTCCTTTCTCTTTGTATATCCTTTGATCCTGTTCATTGAGAAGGAATCTGCTCTTGGTTTTATTCCTTCCCACCAGCTTCTTTATGCCTAACCAGTAGGATTGTGTTTTTTTCGATCCTATTCGACTTTCCATACAAAATCTTCCCATTGGTTATTCGCTGCTCTTTTCCATTATGAGTGGTCTAGAAAAGGGATTTATATATCTATATTTATCTATCTATATATCTATATATATATCTGTATCTCTCTCTATCTCTCCCTCTCTCTCTCTCTCTCTCTCTCTCTCTCTCTCTCTCTCTCTCTCTCTCTCTCTCTCTCTCTCTCTCTCCCTCTCTCTATATATATATATATATATATATATATATATATATATATATATATATATGTGTGTGTGTGTGTGTGTGTGTGTGTGTGTGTGTGTGTGTGAGAGAGAGAGAGAGAGAGAGAGAGAGAGAGAGAGAGAGAGAGAGAGAGAGAGAGAGAGAGAGAGAGAGAGAGAGAGAGAGAGAGAGAGAGTGTGAGAGAGTGTGTGTGTGTGTGTTAATAACTACATCCATAAGCACATACACACATGTAAGCATGCATACACACATAAGTGTATCCGAACGAGCGTATTTTTTAGCATGTGTGTGTGTGCACTAACAACTGATCAGCACCAGCTGACCTTCCTTGCTTCTTCCTGTCGAGGCACAATGTAATGTTTTGCATTATCTCTCCATATCCTCCGCTTGCATCCTATTCCTTCACCATACTAGTATTTTCATATTGATCACATCTGAAGATAAAACAACACACGTTTGGTACTTTCACCTCATTCATTTACTATATCGGTATTTTTTTCATCCGCATTAAATTTGTCCTTCAATAAGCAATTGTAAACGCAGAAAAGGCCATTAGTATAAAGCTTAAAACGGAACTAGTTACCTCATTTTGCGTGATTATGACAAAATATCATCATAAAAAAAATATTATCCAAAATTTTAATGCATTTTATATGTCACTTACTTCTAGTAAAAAATGTTTCCTCATTAACGAAACAAATCTTTTATCGCTCGTATCCCTTACATACTTGGATAGATATGGAAGTAAACATCGAGGAAGCCACTTCGTCTTAAGTTGCATTTTTGTTTGGTTCAAGGTAAGGAATTACTAATGCTCTAGCAATGGTCATCCTGGAAGTACGCTCAGCCACCGAAGTGAATGCAAAAGGACGAAAGGTGTCAAAGGAAGCAAGCGACCTTGAATGCTAGTAGGGAGGACATTATTGCCAAGGAGATCGTTGCAAGGTGGAACAATTGGATGTTCCTTTATATTGATATCCAAGGACCCAGAAGTGGATACCCTGGTGAGAGGATTTCCAGCAAGAGATCACATTGTTTATTATTAAACTATGCGATTGATAGATTGTGTACCAGTGATATCTCTGGAGATGGAGTTGTTCTTTTGTGAACCAAAGAATTTTAATTTTGAGTTTGAGTTAAGGGGTCATTTTAAAGACAATCTGTCATTGCATGTAAAGCTTGGCTGATGAGAGCATTAGATTCTGTAGATGCTGATTGGCATTGCCAGGCATAGGGTGAAGTATGGGAAAAACTGTCTAAAATCTTATTTCTCACATCACGCTCTCGAAACAACAATAACAGGAAAGGTTAAATGTCCACTTTCGTACAGCCATCAAATCTCGCAATTTAAACTTTTGTCTGCAATTCTTCCTGATTTTTATTGCATGAATCTGCAATCGTTTTCCATCGCAATTGACTGTTTCTGGAATTGTTAAAGTCCCGATAGTAGGGGAGGGTATAAATTATATCAGGGAAATTATATTGTATAACAAGCTTAAATGTAGTAGATATGTAATACCAGCACATAAAAAACATCATAAATGTTTAAGATTGGCTTTGTCTGCCATTAATCAAGATCTACGAGCTGAAGCGCCAACTTTTAAAATTTGAAGGGAACACACTATAGGCAAACCCAGTGGTAATACATTTAAAACCTTCACTTAAAACCCCCTAGCCAGGGGGCTCCATCCCTAATCCTCCAACCAGGGGGCTCTGCCCTCTGGACCCCCAGGAGAGCAGACCTTGAATAATAAAAGATATTGCCTCGATGTTAATACATTTGTTTCAGCATGTAAATTGCTGTCAGAAAACCACATACCGTCATATATAGAAAAAGCAAAATTACACATTTCTTCGGTTCTGGCGATTTTGTCTCGACTGTTTCCATCATAAATGCACAGATTCAACATGTGGGGCAATTGATGAGCTATCATATTACACCGAGACAGATACTGATGTCCCTTTTTTCAATTTTTGCCACAATATTGATTGAAGAATGCCCGATAATCGACATAATGAAAATAGAATAATTCTCACCGGCGCTCCTCAAGGAATGATGACTAAGGAACTGTCAAATTGCCCTGTAGTGAATATGCATATCCACACTTTAATGACAATGATAAAAAAAGTAATGAAAAATTATTGTTAATGTTAAATTTCTTGAAATAAAATGCAAGAAATATATAATCATTAGAGGAAAGACACTTTCAACCAGAATTGGAAGTTTTTACAATGGTGTAGTAATACACAAACTAGTTGACATACCACAGAAATGAGTTACGTGGTCAGTGTAAGCTTTACTTAGTACTATTAACATCGTGAGTGACTTAGGAAGATGTAATTCTGGCACATCAGACCTGCTAAATAACTTCTTTATTAACAATTTGCAGAGGAAGTGCTCTGAATGAAAATTGTTATATAATTTTCATTCTATCGACTACATGTACAGTTTTCTTTGTATCTTAACCCATTCGCGTCGGATGATGCGCTAACATGTTTCGTAGTTTTTGCGTCAGATGCTGGTGTGAGAATCTCGAGGCGTTAAGCTTATGCATTCGAAAACCCCGGCATTACAACCATTCAAAACTGGAATTGCCCCGGCGTAAATGTCCAAAACTTGACCTATACCCTAAAATGTCTCTACACATTCCATCTCTGCATTGTCTACTATACATTTTTAACTCTCTGTATCTCTTCAAACTTCGTTGTATCCCTGTATCTTTACATTTTCCATTTATTATTTAATCCATTCACACTGGTGAATATACACATAATCATAGGAGTTCTATTTGTATAGACACATTTTTGTTCACTTGTGAATATAATGTAAACAAATACAAAAACCTCTAATTATCACCCTTTTGAAGTAGGCAGGTAAAAAGTGGTCATAAAGGCGCAGTGTGGCATTGCACTGAGAGAGATCTCGCACTTAGTCACTGTGCGTGCTTATTAAATAGCTGGTGGGAGTAGTATTATACAAATATAAGCCCCGGCGTGAATGGTTCAATTTTATATCTGCATCTTTCATTGTGTCTTTCTCATTTTCTGGGAAAATTTTATTGTATATCTGCATCTTTATGTCTTCCACTGTGATCATGTTTCTCTACAGCTTTCATTTTACCCCTGCATCATTCTGTATCATTACATATTTCATGTTAACTATGCATCTCTATATTTGTATCCCTGCCTTTCTCTATATCATTACCTATTTCATGGCATCGCTGTATCCCTTAATATAATCAATCTGACACCTGACACCAGTCTTTACATGCTATGTATGATTCCAATTATGGGATATAACTTTTGCTTATTGTCAGCCATAACTCATTGCGGACAGGGGATAGATTTGCTTGCCCAGTCTCCAGGATGGTTTTTATTTTAGAGCAAGGCAGCTTCACGCAACATACCTTGACTTTTCTCACTCTTTTTCAGTTGCTCATTGTAAAACTTAAACCATTTTTGTGTTTTAATTTTTGTGTGTTTTATTGTATTGAGAGACTTACATGTGTCATATCACAGGCTCTATCAATGCTGCTGTTGACTAAAATTGTAGTATAGTATCAGCTCATTATTTTCTTTATACTTAGTGTAATAGAAGTATTGCTGTTTTATGGGAGGACAAAAAGCAACTGCATTTTTTCATATTTGTGTACTGCCATGAACGATTACAAAATATATAACTATACTCAATGAAGGTAACATGAAGAGGTAGGAAAAAGGAAAAAACCTGTGATTGCCATAGTAAAAGGCATCCCTATTGGCACATTTATTTTCTATATACATAAGAGTTTAGAAATATAAAATTGTTGAAAGATATAACTACAATGGTCACAGGATGAATCACAGACAAGTAAAAGCAAGAATGAGTGACAATGATAGCAAGTTTGGAATGAATGTGGCTTAAACGATGATGTAAACTACCCTGCATGTTGCGGTAATACTGAATGCTCAACGTGTTGGGGGTTTTAGATCTTACAAAAAACACCTTTACTGAAAGAAATGGAAACTGTATATATGCTTTATGTCTTATACTCCTGCTTTTGGTAAGTCTTAAACCTACTTATCCACCCAAGAAGCTTGGAGGCACTCTTAACTTGTTAACCCATTCACGCTGGGGCGATTCCAGTTTTGCATGGTCGTAATGCTGGGGTTTTCGAACGCATAAGCCTATCGCCTCGAGATTCTCGGGCGCACAAGCCGCAAGCCTGGGCTGCCTGCTCGCTCACCCCGAGCGCCAGCCTTGCCCAGATAACTCGTCACGGGCGTCTGACGCAAAAACCACAAAAGGTATCTGTACGTCATTCGGCACGAATAGGTTAACACTGGGTGATGTGATATCATGCCATATGGTGGCAGCACTTGCCCCTGGGGACATAATATCACATCATAGCTTTTTGTATGGCTGGCACGTTGGGTGATTGTATGCGAAGTGGTTGGCCGCGGCTATATCGTGTAAATAGTCTGAGGTGTTAAGCCTTTGTGGTTGAAATACCCCAGCGTGAAGACCAACCATGTCGTTATTGGGTTAAGAATCCAGGGATCTGTATAATTATTATTTGATACGAAAAACTACATGTTGATACTAAGGAACTGACAACAATGGCCTGCTTATGATTTTTCTTGTCCAGACAGTAGTTTTAGTCTTCACAAAGCAACTATAGTAATAATGTTGTCTCTGATTAAAGGTAATGGCATGAAATAAAACACAGAACTTGCAGGATGAATACTAAAAAATACGAATTAAGGTAACTTACATTTATATTTTATAAATGATGACTTTTAGAAGGCTCGACCCCATAAAATTCCACTGGTAGGCAGGGTAAATCAAGGTTTTGTGAGAACCAATGTAACATTGGTCACCTGCAGTCATGAAAGTGGCACATTGGCTAGTGATAGTATCAGTCTCTACATCTTTGGTACTTTGGCAAAGGCAGTCATACCTCCACTTTATATTTTCACACAAGATAGAGCTAGAACTGATTCCTTATTTGCTGATAAAACACCAAAGAGTTTTATAAGCTCCATTTTGTCTGGGGGAGGTATATTGGCCTTTCACTGATATGCTAACAGGTACCAGAAGTTGCTTGATGCTTCATCACACTAACTACAAGCAATATTGTTACAGTAGTTGGTTTCTGCACACTAAAATGACTACATCTGGACAGTAGCTATTTGAATACAATCCATCGATATTAGTACTGGTGATATGCAGCTTATTGTAAGGATAATTGTCAAATGTAACTAATCAAACATAATGTTATTGAAAATTGCGAGTAAATTGAAAAAAATGTAAACCTGAACAAACTTTCACATTGTAGAAAAAAAAGATAAACCTAAGTAAGAAGATAAAGACATTAAACAGTATTTGTTCATGTGTGATTGCACACATAATTCCATTATATTTTATATAATATAATAGCTAACCTTAGCTACCCCCCAAAAAAAAACATAGCCTATTTATTACTCCCCAGCCAAAGGGGCTGCCATCCTGAATCCCCCTTTCTGGCTTTTCTTTCTTTGAAGGTTATTTAAGACCATAATTTGTTTTTTCTATGTTTCTGCAGTCCACATTTTTATTTTCTTGATTTGGATTTAATCTGAGGACAGTTCTACTAAAAAGCTGTATTGGTGGATTGCATGTGGTGTATAATAGTTTATATCTGTGAAAACCAACTATAATGAAAATTATGGCTACAATTATAGTGACAATGTCAAACAGTCATGGGAGCCCCTGTGCTTGTTAGTCCTCTAGAAAAGGCCTATAAACTCCACCACATATCCTGGCATGAAAGAATATGTAGACCTTTCTGGTATTTAATTATCAAACGAGGAACCATGTCAAACTCTTATCTTTCCAGAGTAAATTTGCTGCTCTAATTACTGGCTCTCATGGGATCTTGATAAAATCTCTAAAGAAGAGCTGTAAAGTCACAGATCAGTCATTTGCATGATAGTGTAATTTGCAGTTATTATTTTCTACATACCTCTCCCCAGCTATCAGGGCCAAAATTGTCACAGTAGTTAGGTTCTGCTGACTCATGTAGACGATACCAGATTTATAATTGTCAACTCTACTGTCATTTTCTGTTGAATTTGCCCACCTGACTTATTTACCATGGTGTCCTACCACCTCGTTTCTTCTCATTTGTTAGTGAGAAATCAAAAAGTTATTGTGTCTTATTTGACAGTAAAATGATTTGCTGATTCCAGGGAGACAGGAATGTGATGACTTCAGTAAATCTTAATTGTTATTTTTTTCAAGTGTTTCCTATTTTTGTTTTTTTAAATCACACTAAGAATAATAGATTGATTTAGTGACTGATGAAGGAAATTATCATCATGATTATTATAATTACTGTAATATTCACCAGAATAAGTTTACTTTAAAATCATAAACAAAGATGGTATTATCATCATGATTACTATGATTATTGTAATTTGACTTCTCTCCACAACTGTACATGGTGGAGATTTATTGGCCTTTTCCAGGGTGCTGAATGCATAGAGGCCAGTTGCATATATACTGTAGCCTGTATATCCAGACTGCACACAGAATGTGATTTATTTATGTATACATTATGACAGATGCTAAAAGGAATACTTATGACTTATTATTTAATAACACTGATGAAAATTTAGGGCCTTAGGCCCAATGCAAAAAATCTTGACATGTGATATTGGATAAATAATTTGGAAAATGTTCCAAGGCTCAGTCAGTTTATTAAGTGAACACTTGAAATTTTCCATTCAAATTATCGTTGATAAAATGTCTCTCATTAATCTGGTTAAGCCAGGATGCATGCACTCCCCACCATAAGCTGGCATTTATATATGCACTGACCTGTTAGGGTAAAAAAGTATCACTGCTTCATTGATTACTTTGTGTTATTAGTGATAAGATGTGATGAGATGTTTGTGCTGTGGAGATGAGGGGATAGCTTTTCGATTAGCAGCACAAAATTGTTGATGGAAGGAGGTGACGGTGATGGCTTCATATTTGACCTTAACCCACTTACGACGGGGGCATTCCAGCCTTGAATGTCACAATGCCGGGGCGTTCAAATTATTAGGCCTAAATCAATTAAATGGCTGGCACAATACTGTGCCGCCCGGCCACTGGGCTTTTGAATGCGTGGTACAGTACTGTACCACCCGTCCAGAGGGGGTTAATACAATTCTTAAACATCAAAATTATTATATGTATGTGCATGCCCGCAATTGTAAATATAAAGCGAATGTTTGTAGCTTGAAATAGTTACTGACAAATTTGAGTGTCATTGGTCATGATATTGCAAGACATAATGTAAGCATAATAGAAACTGTGATACAGGTTAGACTGTCATCTGGTGTGTCAGGTTTATCCTTAGAACATGTATTTGAACATACCACATTTTGCTTTTTTGATAAAAAAAAACCCCAAAAAACAAAGTTCTATTTCAATATTATTTGCCAATATTGTTTAAGGAACAGCTACTTGCTGAATATTTAATAGTATTTTTTTTGTCACAGATTATAATGGGTGAGAAGACTCCTGTATCCAAAAACAATGACTGTTATTTCTACTATTATTCATCATGTTCCAAGGTTAGTACGATTAACAGTGAAATAAGAAAAAAAGTTGTTTGATATCTAATAACCTATCATTTTTATTAATGAGCATTTCAGTATCCACAATTGTTAATAAATGTGTATAATTGTGTAGAAACCATATAATTAGACATATTTTTCAACTATTAATGTTTATCTTACTTTAGGGTGATGCCTGTCCTTACCGCCATGAACCATCTGCCCTCCGGAATGAAACCATGTGTTATTACTGGAAACTTGGCAACTGTAATAAAGCAAACTGCTTCTACAGACACATGGAGATTACTGTAAGTAACTTTGTGAAAGTATATCTATATATCTGTATATTTATATATCTACATATCTACATATCTGCATATCTACATATCTACATATCTTCATATCTACATATCTTTATATCTATATATCTATATAATTATATATCAATCTATCTATCTGTCTGTCTGTCTACCTATCTATCTTATCCATCTATCTGTGTGTCTGTCTCAA
>BOPN01004440.1:0-2500 GCA_017312705.2 Penaeus japonicus | reverse complement strand
CAAGAATATGGGAGTTGATTTTTTAATATTTGACATTAAGGTGATTACGGTAAATGTAGATTTTGTAATAATGTTGATATCATTTTGAGCAAAAAGTTTTGTATGATAATTCAGTGTTATGAAATTTTATGCCATGTTTCCCAAATGACAATACTTTGTTTTATAAGTAAGGATTTCAACACTATAAAATTAAAGTTGCTATTTCTTTTATTTTGCTATGTAAGCTCTTAAGAGGACAAGTTATATTGTCGTAAGAAACTAAACTGTATGTGAATGAGTTTTACATAACATTTCAATATATAATTGATAAAATTTTCAAAAAAGGCATTCCTGATCTTTATTCTTGAACTTATATTTCATTTCATCTGTCCCGGTAAAGCATATTTTAAGGTTAGTCACATTAGTTTTTATGGAATGAAAATATGGTTCAAAGCTCTTACTGAAACTACCTCTCAGTAATATTGTTCAGAGTTTCCTTTGACTGGAAGGCATTTTAAAGCACTGTTGTATTTTCATATGTGCCATACATTTAGTACAGCTATAAAACAGTTCTTAAGTTTTGTGTTTCAAACATCATTTTATTCCTTAAACTTCCCAATTATTTCTAGTATTAATGTTTTTTTGTAACAAGTTTCTGCTCTTACCATCATTAATGACTTTCAGGAGTTGCCCAGTTTTATGTGGCAAATTTAGAACAAAGGTATATCATATGAGAGCTAGACAACTACACCAAAGTACATATTATTGTGCATGCACTAATCCTACAATTTGTTTTTGGTTTTAAAAGAAATTATGGTTACCATTCACTGATATTCATTTTATCAAGATAATGTCTCATGTAATTACTGTTATATTATTCAAACTGAATTTTCATTTAAAAAAGTAAAGAAAATAGTTTTTCTCAAAATCAGAATGAAGTCTGTATTGAGAAAATAACAGTTTGGTTATCAAGTACTTAGAAGATTTACTGCAGCTGATCTTTTCAGAAATTGTAGTACCAGAACAATGCAATCAACTGTTAACTTGAGAGAAGAAAATGGATTTATATTTACTTTATTGTCAGTATTTTTCTCCTGTTAAGTGAAAGTAGAGAATTGTGGCTGGCTCAACCCCTTTGTATGTTCAAAAAGAGTGGAATTAGAAAGATGTATGTTCATGAAATCTCCAACAGAAGTCCAAGGACCACAGACACGGGAATGTTCTTCTTGTCCAGAGTTGCTGATCATTATTAGAGACTGGCACAGGTTGCATTTCCCTTGTCCACAGACTACCCTTGGGGATTTCACCCAACTTCAGATTTTATCTTTCAATTTCTCTTCAACTCTCACCTATTTTGAACCAGTAATTGCTTTCTACTTTCACTACTTGTCTGTTAACCGAAAATATATGGAAAGCATTCTTGCTTCAAGCATTCAAGAGCAGGCCATCACCACATGGAACAAAAGTAAATTATAGGAATACATGGAATTCTTTTATTCTGGCAAGAAAATTGCTCAGAATAATCTCATACATAAGCTAGTTGTTTAGATGAAGATTACTATATATTTGCACCAATTCTTAAAAAGAAATTGTTAACAGACTTCATGTTGCAGTTACTGATAGGAAGTAAAAACAAAGATTTTACATATCAGTTTCATTTTCCATAAACAGACTTATTGTCCATTTTTATATTATTTTTAATGAATATATCTTTAACTTGTGATGGAATTTAAATGCATATAATTTTTTTAAGGCCAGTGCCAATCATGAGAAGGTATACACACATTTTATTTATAGAAAGTTTTGTGTAACTTAGGCTGTCAAACATTTTGTTGAGGAAGTGAAGTCATGATTCTCGGTATTTTACATATTCCCAAACTTGGACTTGTGGTCGTTTTTGACATAATCAGGTATCTGTGATGCTCCTGAAAATTAGAACTGAGAACTATTTTTGTTGTAATAAATTCTGCAGCACGTCTTAGACACAGATGTTGCCAATTTATGGACCTGATAACAGTCATTGTTTACAGTTGACATGAAACTAGAATATACACTTTTATGATATTTCAGTTTGTATTTATCCCCAATAAACCCAAAGGTATGTTATACCTAACATGAAGAATGTCAAGGGAATAAGAGCTTTAACAGAGTAGTTAGTGATCAAAACTTTAAAAATAGTGAATGTAATACAAGACAATAAATATTTAGTTGCAGTAGATGAATCATCCAATGGCAGTTATGAAAAAAAAAATCCAGATAAAGCTTATCATGAAGTAGAAGTGGGATTCAAAAGCAATATGGTTATTATAATTGAAATCTTTGAAAAACAAAATAAAGACAAACACCTGTGTGAACACATATTGCACATACACATGCTCAAGCATAAGCATAAGCACATGCACATGCACATGCACATGCACATGCACATGCACATGCACATGCACATGCACATGCACATGCACATGCACATGCACATGCACATGCACATGCACATGCACATGCACATGCACATGCACATGCA
>BOPN01004439.1:105000-117500 GCA_017312705.2 Penaeus japonicus | reverse complement strand
AGGTGGTTGGGGGTTGAGGGAAAGAGAGAGGTGATTGGGGGTTGAAGGAAAGAGAGAGGTAACTGGGGGTTGAGGGAAAGAGAGAGGTGGTTGGGGGTTGAGGGAAAGAGAGAGGTGGTTGGGGGTTGAGGGAAAGAGAGAGGTGGTTGGGGGTTGAGGGAAAGAGAGAGGTGGTTGGGGGTTGAGGGAAAGAGAGAGGTGATTGGGGGGTTGAAGAGAGGTAACTGGGGGTTGAGGGAAAGAGAGAGGTGGTTGGGGGTTGAGGGAAAGAGAGAGGTGGTTGGGGGGTTGAGGGGAAAGAGAGAGAGGTGATTCGGGGTTGAGGGAAAGAGAGAGGTGGTTGGGGGTTGAGGGAAAGAGAGAGGTATCTGGGATTGAGGGAAAGAGGAGAAGTGATTGGGGGTTGAGGGAAAGAGAGGGGTGGGTGGGGGTTGAAGGAAAGAGAGAGGTGGTTGGGGGTTGAGGGAAAGAGAGAGGTGGTTGGGGGTTGAGGGAACACGCTAGTGCACAATCATACTTAACACGCATCCGTTTCCGCACATCACGCAACATTATAAAGTGACATACACTTCCCAAGGCTACACTTCCGACGAGAATTTCAGACTGTTTGAATCCATTTACTGAAGCCCCTGAAGCAGTGGTGAGAATTAAAGTTAGGTTTTCCCTCAGCTTCAGAATCCTTTGTTGCAGAATCTGTTTTAATAGAGTGTCAAGGCGGACATTTGAGATTTTATCCTTTAAACCTTAGAGAGTTTATTTCTCTTAGGGGGTAAGATAGATAAGGAAGTAGATAGGTAAGGAAGGACAACATGGCAGATGAATAGATGTGTATATGTATATATATATATATATATATATATATATATATATATTCATTTATTTATCTATCTCTCTACCTATTTGTATGTGTGTGTTTATCTACCTATATGTGTGGATACATGCATATTGGGCAATCAACAGTATGTATCTATAAACAGAAAATATCCATAACTATACATACAAACACGCATCGTTCCTGCATTTGCAAACCAGGTGCAAGTTCCCGGTAATGCCCTTGCTCTCCATTCCCTCCCCGAAGGTGCTGGCTACGCCATGAATCGCGCCGCCGTAAGAGTATTCGTTGAGAAGGCGCTGCCCGACCCTATCAAGTGCCCGCTTACCTGGAGGAGAACGGGCTACCCTTGTGAAGACGTCGCGCTCGGTAATGAGGTGATGAGGGGTTGGGGGAAAGAGAGAGGTGGTTGGGGGTTGGGGGAAATGAGAGAGGTGGTTCGGGGTTGAGGGAAAGAGAGAGGTGGTTGGGGGTTGGGGGAAAGAGAGAGGTGGTTGGGGGTTGAGGGAAAGAGAGAGGTGATTGGGGGTTGAGGGAAAGAGAGAGGTGATTGGGGGTTGAGGGAAAGAGAGAGGTGGTTGGGGGTTGAGGGAAAGCAAGAGGTGATTAGGGGTTGAGGAAAGAGAGGTGATTGGGGGTTGAGGGAAAGAGAGAGGTGATTGGGGGTTGAGGGAAAGAGAGAGGTGATTGGGGGTTGAGGGAAAGAGAGAGGTGATTGGGGGTTGAGGGGAAGAGAGGTGGTTGGGGGTTGAGGGAAAGAGAGAGGTGATTGGGGGTTGAGGGAAGAAAGGTGATTGGGGGTGGAGGGAAGAGAAGGTGATTGGGGGTTGAGGGAAAGAGAGAGGTGATTGGTTGTTGGGGAAAAGAGAGAGGTGATTGGGGTTGAGGGAAAGAGAGGTGATATGGGGTTGAGGAAGAAGGTGATTGGGGGTTGAGGGAAAGAGAGGTGATTAGGGTTGAGGTAAAGAGAGATGTGATTGGGGGTTGAGGGAAAGAGAGAGGTGATTGGGGGTTGAGGGGAAAGAGGTGGTTGGGGGTTGAGGGAAAGAGATTGGGGATTAGGGATTGAGGGAAAAGAGAGGTGATTGTGAGTTGAGGGAAGAGAGGTGATCGGGGGGTTGAGGGAAAGAGAGAGATGATTAAGGGGTGAGGGAAAGAGATGTGATTGGGGTTGAGGAAGAGGTGATTGGGGGTTGAGGGAAAGAGAGAGGTGGTTGGGGGTTGAGGGGAAAGAGATTAGGGGATTGGGGTTGAGGGAAAGAGAGAGGTGATTGGGGGTTGAGGGAAAGAGAGAGGTGATTGGGGGTTGAGGGAAAGAGAGAGGTGATTGGGGGTTGAGGGAAAGAGAGAGGTGATTGGGGGTTGAGGGAAAGAGAGAGGTGATTGGGGGTTGAGGGAAAGAGAGAGGTGATTGGGGGTTGAGGGAAAGAGAGAGGTGATTGGGGGTTGAGGGAAAGAGAGAGGTGATTAGGGGTTGAGGAAAGAGATGTAATTGGGGGTTGAGGGAAGAGGTGATTAGGGTTGAGGGAAGAAGTGTGATTGGGGGTTGAGGAAAGAGAGATGATTAGGGGTTGAGGAAAGAGAGATGTGATTGGGGTTGAGGAGTTAGAGGTGATTGAGGGTTGAAGGAAAGAGAGAGGTGGTTGGAGGTTGAGGGAAAGAAATTAGGGGATTAGGGGTTGAGGGAAGAGGTGATTGGGAGTTGAGGGAAGAGAGAGGTGATTAGGGGTTGAGGGAAAGAGAGATGTGATTGGGGGTTGAGGGAAGAGGTGATTGGGGGTTGAGGGGAAAGAGAGGTGGTTGGGGGGTTGAAGGAAAGAGATTAGGTGATTAGGGGTTGAGGGGAAAGAGAGATGTGGTTGGGGGGTTGAGGGAAAGAGAGAGGTGATTGGGGGTTGAGGGAAAGAGAGAGAGGTGGTTTGGGGTTGAGGAAACAGAGAGGTGATTGGGGGGTTGAGGGAAAGAGGTGATCGGTTGAGGGAAGAGAGGTGATTGTGGGTTGAGGAAAGAGAGGTGGTTAGGGGTTAAGGGAAAGAGAGAGATGGTTGGAGGTTGAGGAAAGAGAGGTGATTGGGGGTTGATGGAAAGAGGTGATTGGGGGTTGAGGGAAAAAGAGGTGATTGGGGGGTTGAGGGAAAGAGGTGATTGGGGGTTGATGGAAAGAAGGTGATTGGGGTTGAGGGGAAGAGAGGTGATTGGGGGTTGGGGGAAGAGAGGAGTGGTTGGGGGTTGATGGGGGAAAAGAGGTGATTGGGGTTGAGGGGAAAGAGAGAGGTGATTGAGGTTGAAGGAAAGAGAGAGAGGTGGTTGGGGGTTGAGGAGGGAAAGAGGTGGTTGGGGGGTTGAGGGAAAGAAAGAGGTGATTGGGGGGTTGAGGGAAAGAGAGGTGGTTGGGGGTTGGGGGAAAGAGGGAGTGGTTGGGGTTGGGAAAGAGAGGTGATTGGGGGTTGAGGGAAAGAGAGAGGTGGTTGGGGGTTGAGGGAAAGAGAGAGGTGGTTGGGGGTTGAGGGAAAGAGAGAGGTGGTTGGGGGTTGGGGGAAGAGGTGATTGGGGGTTGAGGGAAAGAAAGAGGTGATTGGGGTTGAGGGAAAGAGAGAGGTGGTTGGGGTTGGGGAAAAGAGAGGTGATTGGGGTTGGGGGAAAGAGAGGTGATTGGGGTTGATGGAAAAAGAGGTGTTTGGGGGGTTGAGGGAAAGAGGTGATTGAGGGTTGAAGAGGAAGAGAGGTGGTTGGGGTTGAGGAAGAGGTGGTTGGGGGTTGAGGAAAGAAAGAGGTGATTGGGGGGTTGAGGGAAGAGAGGTGGTTGGGGGTTGGGGGAAAGAGGTGGTTGGGGGTTGGGGGAAAGAGGTGATTGGGGGTTGAGGAAAGAGAGAGGTGGTTGGGGTTGAGGGGGAGAGAGAGAGGTGGTTGGGGGTTGGGGGAAAGAGAGAGGTGGTTGGGGGTTGGGGGAAAGAGAGAGGTGATTGGGGGTTGAGGGAAAGAGAGAGGTGGTTGGGGTTGGGGAAAAAGAGAGGTGGTTGGGGGTTGGGGGAAAGAGGTGATTGGGGTTGGGGGAAAAGAGAGGTGGTTGGGGGTTGGAAAGAGGGAGTGGTTGGGGGTTGGGGAGAGAGAGGTGATTGGGGTTGGGGGGGAAAGAGAGGTGGTTGGGGGGTTGGGGGAGAAGAGAGGTGGTTGGGGGTTGAGGGAAAGAGAGAGGTGGTTGGGGGTTGGGGGAAAGAGGAGTGGTTGGGGGTTGAGGGAAAGAGAGAGGTGATTGGGGGTTGAGGGAAAGAGAGAGGTAGTTGTGGGTTGAGGGAAAGAGGTGGTTGGGGGTTGGGGGAAAAGAAGAGGTGGTTGGGGGTTGAGGGAAAGAGAGAGGTGGTTGGGGGTTGAGGGAAAGAGAGAGGTGGTTGGGGGTTGAGGGAAAGAGAGAGGTGATTGGGGGTTGAGGGAAAGAGAGAGGTGGTTGGGGGTTGAGGGAAAGAGAGAGGTGATTGGGGGTTGAGGGAAAGAGAGAGGTGGTTGGGGTTGGGGAAAGAGAGGTGATTGGGGGTTGAGGGAAAGAGAGGGGTGGTTGGGGGTTGAGGGAAAGAGAGAGGTGGTTGGGGGTTGGGGGAAAGAGAGAGGTGGTTGGGGGTTGGGGGAAAGAGAGAGGTGGTTGGGGGTTGAGGGAGAGAGGGTGATTGAGGGTTGGGGGAAAGAGAGGTGGTTGGGGGTTGGGGGAAAGAGTGGTGGTTGGGGGTTGGGGGAAAGAGAGAGGTGGTTGGGGGTTGGGGGAAAGAGAGAGGTGGTTGGGGGTTGAGGGAGAGAGAGAGAGGTGATGGGGTTGGGGGAAAGAGAGAGGTGATTGGGGGTTGAGGAAAAGAGGTGGTTGGGGGTTGAGGAAAGAGGTGATTAAGGGTTGAGGGAAAGAGAGGTGATTGGGGTTGAGCAGAAAAGAGGTGATTGAGGTTGAGGGAAAGAGGTGGTTGGTTGAGGAAAGAGGTGATTGAGGGTTGGGGAAAAGAGAGAGGTGGTTGGGGGTTGGGGAAAGAGAGGTGGTTGGGGTTGAGGGAGAGAGAGGTGATGGGGGTTGGGGGAAAGAGGTGATTGGGGGTTGAGGGGAAAGAGAGGTGGTTGGGGGTTGAGGGGAAAAGAGGTGATTAAGAGGTTGAGGAAAGAGAGTGATTGGGGGTTGAGCGAAAGAGAGGTGATTGAGGGTTGAGGAAAGAGGTGGTTGGGGTTGAGGGAAAGAGAGGTGATTGGGGGTTGAGGGAAAGAGGTGATTGGGGATTGAGGGGAAAGAGGTGATTGTGGGTTGGGGGAAAGAGAGAGGTGATTGGGGTTGAGGGAAAGAGAGGTGGCTGGGGGTTGAGGGAAAGAGAGGTGATTAGGGGTTGAGGGAAGAGGTGGTGAGGGTTGAAGGAAAGAGAGAGGTGATTCGGGGTTGAGGGGAAAGAGAGAGGTGATTGGTGGTTGAGGAAAGAGAGGTGATTGAGGGTTGAAGGAAAGAGAGAGGTGGTTGGGGGTTGAGGGAAAGAGAGAGGTGGTTGGTGGTTGAGGGAAAGAGAGAGGTGATTGTGGGTTGAGGGAAAGAGAGGGGTGATTGTGGGTTGAGGGAAAGAGAGAGGTGATTGTGGGTTGAGGGAAAGAGAGAGGTGATTGTGGGTTGAGGGAAAGAGAGGGGTGATTGTGGGTTGAGGGAAAGAGAGGGGTGATTGTGGGTTGAGGGAAAGAGAGAGGTGATTGGGGGTTGAGGGAAAGAGAGAGGTGATTAGGGGTTGAGGGAAAGAGAGATGTGATTGGGGGTTGATGGAAAGAGAGGGGTGATTGTGGGTTGAGGGAAAGAGAGAGGTGATTGGGGGTTGAGGGAAAGAGAGAGGTGATTGAGGGTTGAAGGAAAGAGAGAGGTGGTTGGGGGTTGAGGGAAAGAGAGAGGTGATTGGGGGTTGAGGGAAAGAGAGAGGTGATTGAGGTTGAAGGAAAGAGGTGGTTGGGGGTTGAGGAAAGAGGTGGTTGGTGGTTGAGGGAAAAGAGAGAGTGATTGTGGGTTGAGGGGAAAGGGGTGATTGTGGGTTGAGGGAAAAGAGAGAGAGGTGATTGAGGTTGAGGGAAGAGGTGATTGGGGGTTGGGGGAAAGAGAGAGGTGATTGGGGGTTGAGGGAAAGAGAGGTGATTGGGGTTGGGGGAAAGAGAGAGGTGGTTGGGGTTGGGGGAAAGAGGTGATTGGGGGGTTGAGGGAAGAGGTGATTGGGGGTTGAGGGAAAGAGGTGATTGGGGTTGAGGGAAAGAGAGTGGTGGTTGGGGTTGAGGGAAAGAGGTGATTGGGGGTTAGGGAAAGAGGTGATTGGGGGTTGAGGGAAAGAGGAGTGATTGGGGTTGAGGGAAAGAGAGAGGTGATTGGGGGTTGAGGGAAAGAGAGGTGATTGGGGTTGAGGGAAAGAGAGGTGATTGGGGGTTGAGGGAAGAGGTGATTAGGGGTTGAGGGAAAGAGAGAGGTGGTTGGGGGTTGAGGGAAAGAGAGAGGTGATTGGGGGGTTGGGGAAAGAGAGAGGTGATTGGGGGTTGAGGAAAGAGGTGATTGGGGGTTGAGGGAAAGAGAGAGGTGATTGGGGTTGAGGGGAAGAGGTGATTGGGGTTGAGGGAGAGGAAGAGGTGATTGAGGGGTTGGGGGGAAGAGGTGATTGGGGGTTGGGGGAAAGAGAGAGGTGATTGGGGGTTGAGGGGAAAGAGGAGTGTGGTTGGGGGTTGGGGGAAAGAGAGGTGGTTGAGGGGTTGGGGGAAGAGGTGATTAGGGGTTGAGGGAAAGAGAGAGGTGATTGGGGGTTGAGGAAAGAGAGGTGGTTGGGGGTTGGGGGGAAAGAGAGAGGTGATTGGGGTTGAGGGAAAGAGAGGTGATTGAGGGTTGGGGGAAAGAGAGAGGTGATTGGGGGTTGAGGGAAAGAGAGAGGTGATTGGGGGTTGAGGGAAAGAGAGAGGTGATTGGGGGTTGAGGAAAGAGAGAGAGGTGGTTGGGGGTTGGGGGAAAGAGGTGGTAGGGGTTGTGGGAAAGAGGTGATTGGGGGGTTGGGGGAAAAGAGAGGTGGTTGGGGGTTGGGGGGAAAGAGAGAGAGGTGGTTGGGGGTTGTGGGAAAGAGAGGTGATTGGGGGTTGTGGGAAGAGAGGTGATTGGGGGTTGAGGAAAGAGAGAGGTGATTGGGGGTTGGGAAAAGAGAGAGGTGATTGGGGGTTGAGGGAAAGAGAGAGGTGATTGGGGGTTGAGGGAAAGAGAGGTGGTTGGGGGTTGGGGGAAAGAGGGTGATTGGGGGTTGAAAGAGAGGTGATTGGGGGTTGAGGGAAAGAGGAGTGGTTGGGGTTGGGGGAAAGAGAGAGGTGATTGGGGGTTGAGGGAAAGAGAGAGGTGATTGAGGGTTGGGGGAAAGAGAGAGGTGATTGAGGGTTGGGGGAAAGAGAGAGGTGATTAGGGGTTGAGGGAAAGAGAGAGGTGGTTGGGGGTTGGGGAAAGAGAGAGGTGGTAGGGGTTGTGGGAAAGAGAGGAGTGATTGGGGGTTGGGGGAAAGAGGTGATTGGGGGTTGAGGGGAAGAGGTGATTGGGGGTTGAGGGAAAGAGAGAGGTGATTGGGGGTTGAGGGAAAGAGAGAGGTGATTGAGGGTTGGGGAAAGAGGTGATTGGGGTTGAGGGGAGAAGAGGTGATTGGGGGTTGAGGGAAGAGAGGTGGTTGGAGGTTGGGGAAAGAGGTGAGTAGGGGTTGTGGGAAAGAGAGAGGTGATTGGGGGTTGGGGGAAAGAGAGGTGATTGGGGTTGAGGGAAAGAGAGGTGATGGGGGTTGGGGGAAAGAGGTGATTGGGGTTGGGAAAGAGAGAGAGGTGATTGGGGGTTGAGGGAAAGAGAGAGGTGATTAGGGGTTGAGGGAAAGAGAGAGGTGATTGGGGGTTGAAGGAAAGAGAGAGGTGATTGGGGGTTGAGGGGAAAGAGAGGTGATTGGGGGTTGAGGAAGAGGTGATTGGGGTTGGGGGAAAGAGGTGATTGGGGTTGAGGGGAAGAGAGGTGATTGGGGTTGAGGGAAAGAGAGGGTGATTGGGGTTGAGGGAAAGAGAGGTGATTGGGGGTTGAGGGAAGAGGTGATTGGGGTTGGGGGAAAGAGAGAGGTGATTGGGGGTTGAGGGAAAGAGAGAGGTGATTGGGGGTTGAGGGAAAGAGAGAGGTGATTAGGGGTTGAGGGAAAGAGAGAGGTGGTTGGGGGTTGGGGAAAGAGAGGTGATTGAGGTTGAGAGGGAAAGAGAGGTGATTGGGGGTTGGGGGAAAGAAGAGGTGATTGGGGGAAAGAGAGGTGATTGGGGGTTGAGGGGAAGAAGTGGTTGGGGGTTGGAAAGAGAGGTGATTGGGGGTTGAGGGAAAGAGAGAGGTGTTGGGGGTTGGGGGGAAAAGAGAGAGGTGATTGGGGTTGAGGGGAAAGAGAGGTGATTGAGGGGTTGGGGGAAAGAGAGAGGTGATTGGGGGTTGAGGGAAAGAGGGTGATTGGGGTTGAGGGAAAGAGAGAGGTGGTTGGGGGTTGGGGGAAAGAGAGAGGTGGTAGGGGTTGTGGGAAAGAAGAGGTGATTGGGGGTTGGGGGAAAGAGAGAGGTGATTGGGGGTTGGGGGAAAGAGAGAGGTGATTGGGGGTTGAGGGAAAGAGAGGAAGTGATTGAGGGGTTGAGGGAAGAGGTGATTGAGGGTTGGGGGAAAGAGAGAGGTGATTGGGGGTTGAGGGAATAAGAGGTGATTGGGGTTGAGGGAAAGAGAGAGAGGTGGTTGGGGGTTGGGGGAAGAGAGGTGGTAGGGGGTTGTGGGAAGAGGTGATTGGGGGTTGGGGGAAAGGAGGTGATTGGGGGTTGAGGGAAAGAGGTGATGGGGGTTGGGGGAAAGAGAGAGGTGATTGGGGGTTGAGGGAAAGAGGTGATTGGGGGGTTGAGGGAAAGAGAGAGGTGATTGGGGGTTGAGGAAAGAGAGAGAGGTGATTGGGGGTTGAGGGAAAGAGAGAGGTGATTGGGGGTTGAGGGAAAGAGAGAGGTGATTGGGGGTTGAGGGAAAGAGAGAGGTGATTGAGGGTTGAAGGAAAGAGAGAGGTGGTTGGGGGTTGAGGGAAAGAGAGAGGTGATTGGGGGTTGAGGGAAAGAGAGAGGTGGTTGGGGGTTGAGGGAAAGAGAGAGGTGATTGGGGGTTGAGGGAAAGAGAGAGGTGATTGGGGGTTGAGGGAAAGAGAGAGGTGATTGGGGGTTGAGGGAAAGAGAGAGGTGATTGTGGGTTGAGGGAAAGAGAGAAGGTAGGGGGTTGAGGGAAAGAGAGAGGTGATTGGGGGTTGAGGGAAAGAGAGAGAGGTGATTGGGGTTGAGGGAAAGAGGTGATTGTGGGTTGAGGGAAGAGAGGTGATTGGGGGTTGAGGGAAGAGGTGATTGGGGGTTGAGGGAAAGAGAGAGGTGATTGTGGGTTGAGGGAAAGAGGTGATTGGGGGTTGTGGGAAAGAGAGAGGTGATTGAGGGTTGGGGGAAAGAGAGAGGTGATTGGGGGTTGAGGGAAAGAGAGAGGTGGTTGGGGGTTGAGGGAAAGAGAGAGGTGATTGGGGGTTGAGGGAAAGAGAGAGGTGATTGGGGGTTGAGGGAAAGAGAGAGGTGATTGGGGGTTGAGGGAAAGAGAGAGGTGGTTGGGGGTTGATGGAAAGAGAGAGGTGATTGAGGGTTGGGGGAAAGAGAGAGGTGATTGGGGGTTGAGGGAAAGAGAGAGGTGATTGGGGGTTGAGGGAAAGAGAGAGGTGATTGGGGGTTGAGGGAAAGAGAGAGGTGGTTGGGGGTTGAGGGAAAGAGAGAGGTGATTGGGGGTTGAGGGAAAGAGAGGTGATTGGGGTTGGGGAAAGAGAGAGGTGATTGGGGGGTGAGGGAAAGAGAGAGGTGATTGGGGGTTGAGGGAAAGAGAGAGGTGATTGGGGGTTGAGGGAAAGAGAGAGGTGATTGGGGGTTGAGGGAAAGAGAGAGGTGATTGGGGGTTGAGGGAAAGAGAGAGGTGATTGGGGGTTGAGGGAAAGAGAGAGGTGATTGGGGGTTGAAGGAAAGAGAGAGGTGATTGGGGGTTGAGGAAAGAGGTGATTGGGGTTGAGGGAAAAGAGGAGTAGTTGGGGGTTGAGGGAAAAGAGAGAGGTGATTGGGGGTTGAGGGGAAAGAGAGAGGTAGTTGGGGGTTGAGAGAAGAGGTGATTGGGGGTTGGGGGAAAGAGGTGATTGGGGTTGAGGAAGAGGTGGTTGGGGGTTGAGGGGAAAGAGGTGATTGGGGTTGAAGGAAAGAGGTGATTGGGGGTTGAGGGAAGAGAGTGATTGGGGTTGGGGGAAAGAGGAGTGATTGGGGGTTGAGGGAAAAAGAGAGAGGTGATTGGGGGTTGAGGGAAAAGAGAGGTGATTGGGGGGTTGAGGGAAAGAGAGAGGTGATTGGGGGTTGAGGGAAAGAGAGAGGTGATTGGGGGTTGAGGAAAGAGGTGATTGGGGGTTGAGGAAAGAGAGGTGATTAGGGGTTGAGGGAAAGAGAGAGGTGATTGGGGGTTGAGGGAAAGAGAGAGGTGATTGGGGGTTGAGGGAAAGAGAGAGGTGATTGGGGGGTTGAGGGAAGAGGTAGTTGGGGGTTGAGGGAAAGAGAGAGGTGATTGGGGGTTGAGGGAAAGAGAGAGGTAGTTGGGGGTTGAGGGAAAGAGAGGTGATTGGGGTTGAGGGGAAAGAGAGAGGTAGTTGGGGTTGAGGGAAAGAGAGAGGTGATTGGGGGTTGAGGGAAAGAGAGAGGTGATTGGGGGTTGAGGGAAAGAGAGAGGTGATTAGGGGTTGAGGGAAAGAGAGAGGTGATTGGGGGTTGAGGGGGAAAGAGGAGTGATTGGGGTTGGGGGAAAAGAGAGAGGTGATTGGGGTTGGGGGAAAGAGAGGTGATTGGGGTTGAGGGAAAGAGAGGTGATTGGGGTTGGGGGAAAGAGAGAGGTGATTGGGGGTTGAGGAAAGAGGAGGTGATTGGGGGTTGAGGGAAAGAGAGGTGATTGAGGTTGAGGGAAAGAGAGAGGTGATTGGGGGTTGAGGGAAAGAGAGAGGTGATTGGGGGTTGAGGGAAAGAGAGAGGTGATTGGGGGTTGAGGGAAAGAGAGAGGTGATTGGGGGTTGAGGGAAAGAGAGAGGTGATTGGGGGTTGAGGGAAAGAGAGAGAGAGAGGTGATTGGGGGTTGAGGAAAAGAGAGGTGATTGAGGGTTGAAGGAAAGAGAGGTGGTTGGGGTTGAGGGGAAGAGAGAGGTGATTGGGGGTTGAGAGAAAGAGAGAGGTGATTGGGGGTTGAGGGGGAAAGAGGTGGTTGGGGGTTGAGGGAAAGAGAGAGGTGATTGGGGGTTGAAGGAAGAGAGGTGATTGGGGTTTGGGGGAAGAGGAAATTGATTGGGGTTGAGGGAAAGAGAGAGATGGTTGGGGGTTGAGGGGAAGAGAGGTGATTGGGGGTTGAAGGAAGAGGTGATTGGGGGGTTTGAGGGAAAGAGGTGATTGGGGTTGAGGGAAAGAGAGAGGTGGTTAGGGGGTTGAGGGGAAGAGAGAGGTGATTGGGGTTGAGGGAGAAAGAGAGGTGATTGGGGGGTTGAGGGAAAGAGGTGGTTGGGGGTTGAGGGAAAGTGAGAGGTGATTCGGGGTTGAGGGGGAAAGAGAACAGATTGGGGTTGAGGAAAGAAAGGTGATTGAGGGTTGAGGGAAGAGAGGTGGTTGGGGGGTTGAGAGAAAAGAGAGAGGTGATTGGGGGTTGAGGGAAAGAGAGAGGTGATTGGGGGTTGAGGGAAAGAGAGAGGTGATTGGGGGTTGGGGGAAAGAGAGGTGGTTGGGGTTGAGGGGAAGAGGTGATTGGGGGGTTGAGAGAAAAGAGGTGATTGGGGGTTGAGGGAAAGAGAGAGGTGGTTGGGAGTTGAGGGAAAGTGAGAGGTGATTCGGGGTTGAGGGAAGAAAGAGAGAACAGATTGGGGTTGAGGGAAAGAGAAAGGTGATTGAGGGTTGAGGGAAAAGAGGAGTGGTTGGGGTTGAGAGAAGAGGTGATTGGGGTTGGGGAAAGAGGTGATTGGGGGTTGAGGGAAGAGAGAGGTGATTGGGGTTGAGGGAAAGAGAGGTGATTGGGGGGTTGAAGGAAAGTGAGAGGTGATTCGGGTTGAGGGAAAGAGAGAACAGATTGGGGGTTGAGGAAAGAGAGAGAGGTGATTCGGGGGTTGAGGGGAAAGAGAACAGATTGGGGTTGAGGGAAAGAGAGAGGTGGTTGGGGTTGAGGGAAGAGGTGATTGGGGTTGAGAAAAGAAAGAGAGTGATTTGGGGTTGGAGGAAAGAGAGAGGTGATTGGGGTTGAAGGAAAGAGAGAGAGGTGATTGGGGGTTGAGGGAAGAGAGAGGTGGTTGGGGGTTGAAAGAGAGGGTGATTGGGGGTTGAGGGAAGAGGTGATTGGGGGTTGAAGGGAAAGAGAGGTGGTTGGGGTTGAGGGAAAGAGAGACGTGATTGGGGGTTGAGGGAAAGAGGGTGATTCGGGGTTGAGGGGAAAAAGAGAACAGATTGGGGGTTGAGGGAAAGAGAGAGGTGATTGGGGGTTGAGGAAGAGAGAGTGGTTGGGGGTTGAGGGAAAGAGAGAGGTGATTGGGGTTGAGGAAGAGAGGTGATTGGGGGTTGAAGGAAAGAGAGAGGTGATTGGGGG
>BOPN01004439.1:72500-77500 GCA_017312705.2 Penaeus japonicus | reverse complement strand
TCCTGAGACTGCGAGAAGTATTGCTGACAATACAATTGTTAATGAGACTGCAACAGTAACAACAGGAAATACAATGGGCACAACGGGTACAACAGAAAACCCAAAAAGCCCAATAAAGATAGCAGACAATGTAGTGAGTAATGCGAAAGGAACAGCTGATTATACTACAGGGACATCAGAGAAAACACCAAGTACAGCAGAAAATGCAGCGGAAAGGATAGAAAACCCAAATGAAACAACAGAAAGCACAACCAGGAACTCAGGAACAACAGGCAGTACAACGGGACCAACAGAAAGTACTAGATCAGCAAGAAATACAACAGAATTAGCAAGACCAACAGCAATTATAGGCAGTGCAACGAGTAGCACAAAAAACACAATGGAAAATACAATGGGAAATACAGAGAAGATCATAGGAAAAATAGAAATTATAACAGGAACTACAGCAATTACAAAAGAAACAACAGGAGATATATTAGCAAGCGGAGGAAGAACAGAAAATACAGAGGTAACAGAAAATACATTGGGTGCATCAGGAAAGGTCATAGGTACAACAGAAGAGACAGAAAATACAGTAGGAACAACAGAATATACAGCAAGAACAGAAGAAAATACATTAAAAGTAGCAGAAACAGTAGCAGTAACGACAGAAATCACACAAGGTCCAGCGGTAAATACAACAGGAAGAAAAGAAGATACAACAACAACAAATGAAAATACATCAAGAGTAGCAACAACAACAGTAACCGCAGAAACGACAACAGAAAATACAGCAGGATCTGCATCAGTGGCTCCAACCAAACGTAAAAATATTAAGATTTCCGATACGTGACTAGTCTTACGTTCAAGAAGATCAAGCCAAATCTTTTAGATAACAATATTAAGTGCATATCCTCATCAGAGCTACAAAAAGAACGAACAACGAGAAAGTATTAGAGTCGGATAACTTGGACTCATGGTTCAAAAGGTTTCAGTGTAAAAGTATCAAATAAATAAACTAAAATCAAATAGAAATAACGTGGACACATGAAGATGCAATAACAACGGCACAACCTAAAGACACACCTTGATATGTATAGTGAATACCATAGGATTATAAGAGTTAAGAGTTAAGAGCTTTAAAGTATATGTTGAGCACAGGTGTCATCTTGTATGTGCAGGGAATCGGAGATGTGGAGGTCGAGCCTGTTAGATAAAGTAGGCAGAATTTTGAAATTATTTTGAGTGCAAGGATGGTTTCCCGAGTGCGAGTGTTGTTGGGTAGCAGAGAACGGCGGTTTGGTCAGAGGTTAGGCCTATTCTAATTGATTTACCCGTATGTTCTAGAATCCTGTGTCTGAACCAACGTGAAGTTGATCCAGTGTAGCAATACAGTATATATATACACGTACATACATATATGTATATACATATGTATATATATATTCATTTATTTGTTTATATATATTTATACATACACACACACATACACAGATATATATGTATATATATATATATATATATATATATATATATATATATACATATATATATATATATATATATATATAAAGAGAGAGAGAAAGAGAGAGATAAACACACACACACACCACACACACACTCACACTCACTCACATTCACAAACACAAACACACATGCATACATACATACACACACACATATATATATGTATATGTATATATATATATATATATATATATATATATATATATACATATATTCATAAATAAATATGTATATATATATGTAAATATGTTTATGTATATGTATATATGTATAACTCGCACACGCACACGCACACGCACACGCACACACACACACACACACACATATATATATATATATATATATATATATATATATATATATATATATATATATATATATGTGTGTGTGTGTGTGTGTGTGTGTGCGTGTGCGTGTGCGTGTGCGTGTACGTGTGCGTGTGCGAGTTATACATATATACATATACATAAACATATTTACATATATATATGTATATACATATTTATTTATGAATATATGTATATTCATATCTATATATATGCATATATACTTATTTTTTTTACATCTCTCTCTCTCTCTCTCTCTCTCTCTCTCTCTCTCTCTCTCTCTCTCTCTCTATATATATATATATATATATATATATATATATATATATATATATATATATATATATATATATATATATATATGTATGTGGGTGTGTGTACTATACATATGTGTTTCTTTTGTACAACAGATACTGGAGGCCTTACACAAAGAGATGAAGGCGTCACAGAAAGAGGAGTTGCTGCCAGCACCACAACGGGCCCTGCTGACAACACATCTGGTAATGCTGACTACACTAATGGTACTACCAGCAGGACACAGGTACTGGTATTGATGACAGCACAAATGGTACCACTAACAACACAATAGGTACTGCTAACTATATTAGTTTTGAAGCCAATGCAACAAGTACTGGTGACAATCCAATAAATGCTGCTAACAACGCAACAGGCAATACTAACATCACAAAGGGTACTACTAACAACACGACGAATGCTGCTGACTATACAATAGGTAAGAGTACTGTTTACTATTCATCGGGTACTGCTGAGTACACAATAGTTAATGCTGAGGATAGAGCGGGTAGTCCTAACAAAATACTAGTTACTACTGATGCCACGACTGGTACTGCTGACAACACAATGAGTGCTGCTGAGGCCACGACTGGCACTGCTGGCAACACAATGAGTGCTGATGAGGCCACGACTGGCACTGCTGGCAACACAATGGGAGCTGCTGAGGCCACGACTGGTGCTGCTGACAACACAATGGTAGCTGCTGAGGCCCCGACTGGTGCTGCTGACAACACAGTGGGTGCTGCTGAGGCCACGACTGGTGCTGCTGATAACACAATGGGATCTGCTGAGGCCACGACTGGTACTGCTGACAACACAGTGGGTGCTGCTGAGGCCACGACTGGTGCTGCTGACAACACAATGGGTGCTGCTGAGGCCACGACTGGTGCTGCTGATAACACAATGGGAGCTGCTGAGGCCACGACTGGTGCTGCTGACAACACAATGGGAGCTGCTGAGGCCACGACTGGTGCTGCTGACAACACAATGGGTGCTGCTGAGGCCACGACTGGTACTGCTGACAACACAATGGGTGCTGCTGAGGCCACGACTGGTACTGCTGATAACACAATGGGAGCTGCTGAGGCCCCGACTAGTGCTGCTGACAACACAGTGGGTGCTGCTGAGGCCACGACTGGTGCTGCTGATAACACAATGGGAGCTGCTGAGGCCACGACTGGTACTGCTGACAACACAGTGGGTGTTGCTGAGGCCCCGACTGGTGCTGCTGACAACACAATGGGAGCTGCTGAGGCCACGACTGGTGCTGCTGACAACACAATGGGTGCTGCTGAGGCCACGACTGGTGCTGCTGACAACACAATGGGTGCTGCTGAGGCCACGACTGGTACTGCTGACAACACAATGGGAGCTGCTGAGGCCACGACTGGTGCTGCTGACAACACAATGGGTGCTGCTGAGGCCACGACTGGTGCTGCTGACAACACAATGGGTGCTGCTGAGGCCACGACTGGTGCTGCTGACAACACAATGGGTGCTGCTGAGGCCACGACTGGTACTGCTGACAACACAATGGGTGCTGCTGAGGCCACGACTGGTACTGCTGATAACACAATGGGAGCTGCTGAGGCCACGACTGGTGCTGCTGACAACACAATGGGTGCTGCTGACAACACAATGGGTGCTGCCGAGGCCACGACTGGTGCTGCTGACAACACAATGGGTGCTGCTGAGGCCACGACTGGTGCTGCTGACAACACAATGGTTGCTCCTGAGACTGCGAGAAGTATTGCTGACAACACAATTGTTAATGAGACTGCAACAGTAACAACAGGAAATACAATGGGCACAACGGGAACAACAGAAGAACCAAAAAGCCCAACAAAGATAGCAGACAATGTAGTGAGTAATGCGAAAGGAACAGCTGATTATACTACAGGGACATCAGAGAAAACACCAAGTACAGCAGAAAATGCAGCGGAAAGGATAGAAAACCCAAATGAAACAACAGAAAGCACAACCAGGAACTCAGGAACAACAGGCAGTACAACGGGACCAACAGAAAGTACTAGATCTGTAAGAAATACAACAGAATTAGCAAGACTAACAGCAAATATAGGCAGTGCATCTGCATCAGTGGCTCCAACCAAACGTAAAAATAATAAGATTTCCGATACGTGACTAATCTTACGTTCAAGATGATCAAGCCAAATCTTTTAGATAAGAATATTAAGTGCATATAACACATTTGAAGACAGATACATTATTATCTCTATTTTCATTTTCTCCGTTACTCTCCTTTTCTCCCTAGCTCCTTCTTTCTTCATCGCCAAAGAGAAGACCACAGATGGGAGAATCGCTAACCTTGAAGCCATTTGTAAGAAGGAAGATGGGCGTCCTGCTTTGATTACGTCTCAGGCGAAAGTGGATGCGATCCTTTATCAATTTTCTGGAGGTAAACGAAAATATGGGTTGAGAGAGAGAGGAAGAGGGAGTGTGTGCGTTCGTATATAAATAAATATATATATATATATATATATATATATATATATATATATATATATATATATATATATATATATACACACACATATACACACACACACACACACACACACACACATATATATACACATATACATATATATATATATATATATATATATATATATATATATATATATATATGTATATATATATATGTATATATCTATGTATATATATATATATATATATATATATATATATATATATATATATATATATATATATATATATATATATATATCTATGTATATATATATATATATATATATATATATATATATACATATATATATATATATATATATATATAGAGAGAGAGAGAGCAAGAGAGAGTAAGAGCGAGCGAGAGAGATAAATACATATGTA
>BOPN01004439.1:57500-60000 GCA_017312705.2 Penaeus japonicus | reverse complement strand
ACTCAGCTCTCGAAGATCTTGACATTTACCAAATGAACGACTACTTCAGTGAGATAATAAAGGAAGCTGCACTTGAAATAGGCAGTAAAGACGAAAAATAAAAGTTCAGTAAACTTTCGGTAGAAACAAAAAAGCTTATGAAGCAGTGTAGAGACATAAAAATGATATCAATTAGAGAAAAAATAGAATCAGTAGAGCTAAGACGTAAACAAGAAAGAGAAGGATGTGTGCAAATTTAACTTACGAAAAATAAATGAAGCTCTGCTTTCAGGCACTGCTGTTAAGACAACAAAGAGGAGGCTGGGAATAGGGGGAAAATGCATGCAGTAAAAAAAAAATAATAATAAAAAAAATGGAGAGGTGACATTTAATATAGTCTATAGTGACATATACCACTCAAACGATCAACAACGAATGGAGGCAGACACAACAATTAGAAACGTCCCAAACATTACGATGGCGGAAATAAGAAGGTACTAAGAGGCATGAGAAGATAAGATAAAAAAAAAGACGTTAGTGTTGATCTTATTCAAGATGCAGGGGAGATTATGGCAGTAAAACTAGCCAACATTTTCAACAAATGTTTAAACGACGGTAAAAACGATACAATAATTTTAATACTCAAAAAGGAAGACACAAAAGACCCAAAGAATCACCGACCTACAAGTCTCCTTTCAGTAATATATAAACTGTCACTAAAATCATCACAGCCCGTATCACCGACACATTAGATTCAAAACAACCCAGGGGACAGACAGGCTTTGCAGAGGATTCTCAACTACAGACCATATCTACAGGCTAACCGAAGAGAGAAAACAAACAAATATAGGAAGCCTCTGTGTATGGCATTCGTAGATTACGAAAAAGCATTCGACTTGATACAGAGAGCGGCAGTATTAGATGCAATTCGTAAACAAGGAGAAAAGGAAATATAATGTTAGGCAGGGCGATATCATCTCACCAATGCTTGCCTAAAGGAAATATTTAAGAAGTTAGATTGGAAGGAGAAAGGGATTTGAAATAGGGGTAATCTTAATCAATCTTGGATTTGCAGATGATTATTCTTTTCGGCAAGTCAGCAAATGAATTACAACATTTACTAAGCGATTTGAATAAGGAAAGTCTGAAGACTGGCCTTGAAATGAACATGAAAAAGACTAAACCATGTTCAACAGTCGAACCCCAGTTGAGCAAATACAATTACAGGGTGATATACTAGTAGCAGTAAACAAGTATGTATACCTAGGGCAACTCATCCAGACGAAGGCATTCTGCGAAGGTGAGATAAAGACTAGGTTGGAGTGCCTTCGGTACACAAAGCAATCTAATACGAGGTCGTCTGCAGTTATGTCTAAAGAGAAAGGTTTTTAACCAAGTGGCCTCCCCGTCATAACATATGGGTCAGAAACATGGACTACTACCAAAGTACTTGAGAGGAAATTAGCAAGTGCTCAAAGAGGAATGGAAAGGCTCATGATAGGAGCTAGCTTAAGAGACAGAAAAAAAGCTACATGGATCAGGCAACAGACAACAACATATGTACAGGTATACTTAAGAGCATTAAAAAGAAAAAGTGGCAGTGGGCAGGTCATTTATATCAGAGACAGGACAACAGATGGACAAAGAAAATAACAGAATGGGAACTGAATGACAAAAAGGGACCAAGGGCAAGACCAGTGACAAGATGGCGTGATGACATAGCGAATTTCGCAGGTGTAAACTGGAATCAGAGGACAGAGGACACAAGACCGGAATGACTGGAAAAGATTGAGAGAAGCCTACATCCTGCAGTGGAATGATACAGGCTGATGATGATTTATACACACACACACACACACACACACACACACACACACACACATATATATATATATATATATATATATGAATATATATATGTATATATATGAATATATATATATAAATAATATATATATACATATATACAAATATATATATATATATATATATATATATATATATATATATATATATATATAGAGAGAGAGAGAGAGAGAGAGAGAGAGAGAGAGAGAGAGAGATTTATATGTGTACACCGACACACACACATATATGTATAGATGAGTGAGTGTGAGTTTGTGTGTGTGTATGCGTGTGTGTGTGTGTGTGTGGGTGGGGGGTGTCGACTGATATATGAATCTAAGTAATATATGTGTATGTGCGTATGTGACTGTATGAATTAATGTATTGTATGTGTATGTTATGTTTTTGGATGTATAAATGTATGCATTGTATGTGTTTGTATATGAGTACGTGTGTGTGTCAGGAAACAGGTGTTCCCCATTTACACTTGTGAATTCAAAACAGTCAAGCCGAGCACTTTGCAGTCAAAGGGTCAGCATCTAACCATGGCGTCCAAAGGTGAGTGTATTTTTTCTTCAGTTCAAGATGGTTAGCTGTGATGGAGATTGAACGATTTTCTGCAAATGAAATGGCAAATGAATAGCAAGAAAATTAAAAGCAGAACACTGACATGATC
>BOPN01004439.1:42500-45000 GCA_017312705.2 Penaeus japonicus | reverse complement strand
GACACCAATAGATTTGCTCAGTTTCTTACATATGAATGAGTGTTTTTCCATGATTTTTTTTCATCATTAATCACACCTAAAAAAATCGTGTAAATTTAACCACTTAGATTATGATCACAAAGTGAAATCGTAATGTTCTCCGAGACTGTTGGAGCCATTAGGTAAATCGTTTATATAAAATAGAAATAGTTGGGGGTTTAAGGTGCACCCTTGGGGTACTCCGTAAGTAGCACTTTGGAAAGAGGAAAGTAAGTTGACCTCTGTGAACTGTCGCCTGTTCAGTATTAGACAACTAAGTCAATGGAGAAGTACGAACTCTATAATGTATTATAACACGCAATATATCATGGTGTATGGCATCAAATGCCTTTTAAAGGTCAAGAAAGATACCACCGTATACCTTGTTTTGTTATTGTATGAATGACCTGCGATATAGTAAAATGATGAAATAATTTCCAGGAAGGTGCTTAGTATAAAAATAGGACGATAATCGGGCATTTCATATTTCCCTTTTATATATTTGAATTATTTTCGCTTTCTTAACGGTTTTGATCGGAAAAAATACCGCATTCTGAAGACAAATCAACATGTTTTTCTCTCTCCAAAACTAACGGAGTTGATATTAGTATTAATATCAGTATGGTTAGTTATGATGGCATTATTACAAATATTTATCTACTGTTTGGTGTTTGATTATGTTTTAGAAGTTCAATGATATTCCACGTTTCGTTGAACTGCCCATAGTACGATCAAGTTTATTTTTTATAGTAGACCATTATAATTTGTTATATTATTTATGTCTAGATTTTATTAATTATTTGAGATCTCTCTTTAACCTCAGTTACCTAGGTGATGATGGTAAACAATAATTGGGATCAATATTTGCATTATTACTTAGCTTAGGATCTCATGCTGCTTCTTGCATAGACAAGTTGACATTATCAAGTGCAGTGTCTTCATAATCACGTTAAGTAATTGCAGGTGATGTGTACTAAGAGTTCAAGCTCGTGAAAAGAGCAAAGTGGTCGTTAACGTCACTCCTTCGTATGTCGTTACAAAGTTTCATTTAATTGTCTTCATAAATAGATCAAAATCAGAACCAGGACGTCTGTAAATCACACCTACCATAAATGAATAATTTCTACCATCATATTCAATGAATAGACTTACAATAATCAGCCATTATAGCCACATCATGAATCATTTTGCATTATAGATTATTTTTGACATATAGTAGTAAAACACAAGCTTTACTGGCTCAATTGTAGTTATAAATATATTAAAATTAGGCAGAGTACAATGCCTCTGTGTCACCTGTCAAACGAGTCTCACGCAAGTTAATGATCACATGGAAGAAGGCATAGGTTGAGATATAAAGGACTCGAAGTTGGCTGTGAGAGTACGGATATTGAAAAGTAAGGCGTTGCAATGCCTTTTACTATTTACCAGCTCATTAAAATCTATTGCATTATAGTAATTGGAAACGTGGAAGCTCTCTGGGATACACTAATCATTTTCGTATGGATCATAAACTCTTAAAGGACTTATTTGTCTATCTTGCCCAATATAGAATTTGAAGTTGTTCAACACACCAAAAGAAAGAGGATTTCCTATTTCATTACGAAGTAAAGTCAGGAACTGAAAATCGGTAAGCTGAGAAAAAGGAAGGCAACTATTGTCCATAGTTAAGTATATGAATCAGCGGATATAATAGATAGTTGCTGCTGTGGTGTCGATGGCTGAGTCACGGATATATGCTACGCAGCGTCCAGCCACTGTGCCTGTGCGTGTGTGCGTGCGTGCGTGCGTGCGTGCGTGTGTGTGTGTGTGTGTGTGTGAGCGGGCGCATACATATATATTACTATAACCATTTTTACAGATATGTGCTAGTGGATAACCTACGTTATGTACTGCAAGATTATGATACCAACGAACCATTGTACTTTGGTCAACACTACAAAGTTTATGGAGGATATAATGCAGGAGGTGAGTCCAATTTTGGTCTAATGGAATAACGTCAAAAAAAGAAAAGAAAAGAAAAAATATATATATTAGGTACCACCTGGGAAATATGAATATAAATATATAGTTTCAACTATCAGAATTCATCAACATAGCTAAACACGCAATAGTTCACAGACAAACTACTGAATAATGGAAAATGGTATTCGATATATATATATTACAGTATTATATATATATTACAGGAGCAGGGCATGTGATGGGAAGAGAAGCAGTTCGAAGGTTCGTGGAGCTGGCGATCCCGAACCACAAGATCTGCAAACCGGAGAGGTCAAAGGGCGAGGACGTGGGAATGGGTGAGAATCTACCTTTGCCAAAGGTTTTTTCTCCGCATGGGATTATATTTGCTTTCTTAAAAAAAAAATATATATGTATATGTGTGTGTATTACGTAAGATTATGATGACAAATTCCTTGATTAGATTAATATTAATGTCTACGTTTATTTTTTTCTATTTTACGCTGCATAATTAAATGCT
>BOPN01004439.1:30000-35000 GCA_017312705.2 Penaeus japonicus | reverse complement strand
ATTTCTTAAAACGTTTTTTGCAATCTAAAAATCATCTCCTCCTTTTCATTGCTTATGGTACAAATATTTCCTACGGTAGCTTATGAATGTATGTAAAAGGAATTAGTTTTGTTATAGTAACTATTATTTTAAGTTGCTTTTGACTTTTGACAAATATCTATATGTATTTTTTATAAATATTTTTTTATCGAATTTAATAAGTTTATTTTTATTAACGTCGTATCTTTCTTACTTTTTGAATTAAATAAATTGGTCAGAAAATAAGGGAGGAGTTACAAGATGACCATAGCAATTTGACATGGGATTCCCGATTTTATAACCCCCCCCCCCCCTTAACCCCGAGAGATCCACTGTGCAATATACTAACTAATTTCACCCACTTTTGATAGCGGTGCGACTTTCCCTCTCCCACGTAGCTTCCTAGTTCAGTGACTCAATATTATTCCTATGTTTGCTAATCTGTACTTCCTTTGTTTCTCTTTTTTCTGGCTGTCAAACCCGACCATACTAATCACGGGTAATGGATTGCGTCTGTCTGTTGTCGTCCTGTTGTGTCAATTGCACAACTAGTATGTGTGACTTGACTGTGTTTAGAAATCAATGTAAGACTTGTTTACGTCCTACTCACCTCAATATCCGTTATTAGTTATTTATGTGGGGTCATATTGAAGACCTATATATTGTGGTTTCTATAGTATTTTTCATCAGGACTTCTAAATAGACGTGGTGTGTTTTCGTTGTATATTCTTAATAGGTCAAACTAAAGGCAAAATTTCCTTTTTTATTGGTCCCTTAAGATAAAGGATTCAGTACGGATTCAGCCTGCAAGTGCAAAGATTATGTATGTATTAAAATCAAGTTCATAATCTCTCATAATCTAGTTTTGTTCAAATGGTTTATCCAGATACGATTACCAAATTACACAAGTAACTAATATAAGGATGTGTGATTTTGAGAAGGACAGTGTATTAAAATCATCAAAATACAGTTTGGAAAATATATGTCCTATAAGGTTTATCCAGAATATAATAAAATAGCGTAAAGGAAATATCGAAATTTCTCATGCTTCTGTTATCATATTTACTGATTAAACTATTATTTAGGAAGTCTACATTTAAAGAATACAAATTCAAAGTAACATTCAAGCTCAACAAATACAATGTAAAGCGTTTTGAGAAGACACTTGCTATCTACAAGATTGAACGGACACTTGGCACAAATCTGGCCCAGCTGGTCAGACATGCGCCTGTATGTACTCTGCGGTGAAAGTTTTGACGTTGTGCATGCAGTTACCTCTTTTGGATCACACTACCGTTTGTGTTGCGGTTTGAGTGATTATTAATTGGCTCACCCGTAGACCTAGCATTCACCAGAAGTTTCCTTTGATACAAGACTCCCCCCCCTCCCGCTTCTCTGTCTTTCTCTCTCTCTCTGGTGTCCTACAACGACTTTGATACAAGAACTCTTCCCCTACCTCTCTCTCTCTCTCTCTCTCTCTCTCTCTCTCTCTCTCTCTCTCTATCTCTCTCTCTCTCTCTCTCTCTCTCTCTCCGAAAAAAAAAAGCTGTTGTAGGCTAAGCACGGATGGATGGAAAACAAGCAACACTCGTTAACCGCGGATGTCAAGTAGGTCATTAGACAGCTCTCTGACCCGACAGACGAGTGGCACTTCGAGGGTCACCAATGGCAGAAAGTGTTTGGGGAGGTGGGGGATGGGTGGGGGGTGGGGGGGTAACGGTCTTCGAGAGAGAGAGAGAGAAAGAGCAAATTGGTTTCGACGTCTTAGGGTTGTGTCAATGGGCTGCCTTGCGTGTTGCGTCGGTGTCTACCCGATGTTGCTTGCGTTGTTATCAGGAAACTCATAACTGCCAAAGAAACGGCAGCACAGACGCACGCCACGAGATGCTATCTTGCTCTGAAGGACGTCAGGCTCCATAAAGTGAAAACAACTTAGATAAAAGAAGAAGAAGAAGAGAAAATTCTGTGAAGATTCTAAGTGATTTTGTTTCTCTGTATCTCTTCTTTAACTGTTTCTTTTTCTTGTTGTTGTTGTTGTTATTTACAGGGTCGTGGATTAGCGGTGACGGGGTATACATATGGTTATACTTCACAGAATAATGAATCGTACCTCTTTCTCTCTCTCTCCCTTTCCTTCTCCCTCTCCCTCTCATTCTCCCCCTTCCTCTCACTCTCACTCTCCCCCTTCCTCTCCCTCTCCTTCTCCATCTCTTTCTCTCTCTCTCACCCTGCCCCCCTTCCCCTCCCTCTCCCTCCCCCAATGTGCTGAAATTATGGTGAATAAGACTGTGTAGTTGTGGGTGATTTCGTAGTTATATTGGTAGACGGTTTTGTAGTGGTCAGAGTTGTGTAGCCTGTTGTTGGATTAGGTGTCTTGGTTGTTGTTGGATTAGGTGTCTTGGTTGTTGTTGGATTAGGTAGATTGGTTGTTGTTGGATTAGGTGTCTTGGTTGTTGTTGGATTAGGTAGATTGGTTGTTGAAGGATTAGGTGTCTTGGTTGTTGTTGGATTAGGTGTCTTGGTTGTTGTAGGATTAGGTAGATTGGTTGTTGTAGGATTAGGTAAATTAGTTGTAGGATTAGGTAAATTGGTTGTTGTAGGATTGGGTAGATTGGTTATTGTAGGATTAGGTAAATTGGTTGTTGTAGGATTGGGTAGATTGGTTATTGTAGGATTAGGTAAATTGGTTGTTGTAGGATTAGGTAAATTGGTTGTTGTAGGATTAGGTAAATTGGTTGTTGTAGGATTAGGTAAATTGGTTGTTGTAGGATTAGGTAAATTGGTTGTTGTAGGATTAGGTAGATTAGTTGTAGAAGTCGTTGAAAAGGTTGGTTTAGGCGTCGTCTGTGTTTCCTTGGTTGTAGTTGTTTTGGTTGTAGTTGCCTTGGTTGTTGTAGGAGTTGTTTTGGATGTCGTTATTGTCTTTGCAGCTGTAGTAGTTGTTGTCATCACTGCAAAGGGGAAGACAAAAATACTGAAACTTACTGAAACAGTTATTGTACTAGTATTGCACTTACTGATGTATTTGTAATATTAAAATAGCTATTTACCAGGCACATGCTACAATTATTACCCTACCTACTCCATGACATACTCACTGACATGATTGTCGCATAAGTTGTGAAACCATCAACACACGAAAATAAATATCATACTCACAGAAATTATCTACCACACTTTGTTGCATCTACTTATTAAAATAGTTGTCATAACAACTTTCTCAAAGAGCTGTCACATTTTTAAATAGTTATCACAGACACTGAAATATGTATCACACGTACTTAATTTCTGAAGGTGTTATCCCATTGATTCACTGAAATGTTTATCAAACTCTCTGAAACTTTAATCACTTTTACTGAAATGATTATAATCCTAAACCATTAATCACACCTACTCCCTGAAACGTTTGTTACGTCACGTTACTCACTAAAGGAGTAATCACATTTGCTCACTATAGGAGGGTCACATTTACTCACTAAGATAACAGCCCCCAGTCCTAAGCAAGATAAGACAATAAAAATAAATAAATAAATAAATAAATAAAAAACATACCCAAGGAGGAACGTGTCCAGCAGGAGAAGGATGTCTCATCCTTTGCTTCGTAGGGATCCTGAACCACTTCGTCATCGGAGAGCAGGCACTGGTGGTCTCGGTAGCAGAACAGGTTGCATAAGGAGGCCTGCGTAGCCCGGATGGCACAGATGAGCTTGCTTGCAGCTGAGTGGATGGTAGCAGTGCCATTGGAAAGCCTCGCATCACTCACTCTTACTGAGTGCCAGAGAGTGCCCGACGGGGTGCAGGAACTGGTCGAGAGAATGAACAGAATGAGTTGCGATATGATCTTCATTGTGGGCCACACGATGATGCGGAGGGACACGAGTCTATGTGTTTCCGATAACACGGATGGGCCACAATTACTGTACAATAGCAGAATTATTGCTAGGTTTGTTCCGTTGCGCCCAAACTCGGGAGAAACGGGATGTGTCGTAAAAGTTAATAGCTTTTGCTGTCATTGAGGTCACGGTAGTTTTGAATAATTGAGCATTTAACAGCTTGATTACCCACACCCTTTGCCCGTGATGGTTAGTGTTAGACATACGCGTTAGAATACTCGTTGACGATATATATTGCCTTGACAGATAAATTATTTTTGGTTGCGATGATCAATTCAATATGTACTTAAGCTTAATAATCGGTCTACTAAAACAAGCATTATATTTCATTATATATAAGGATAACATCATATCCCGAGCCGAGTCAGCATACGAGTAATAAAATTCTATTTTATAATAGTTACTTATATTTAACGATGATTATTTATGTCTGTTAATCTTACTTGTGTCTAACAATGGCTAATGGCATCTGTGTTATTATAATGATACATAATAATGAGGGAAATTTCAATATGTGTTTGAAACGTTTGCCATCACGGTAAGTGAAGCTGTTAAAGGGTTGTATTTGACTTATATACTTTATCTATGGGCCATTAAAAAAAAGAAAAAAAGAAAGAAAAAAAAGAAAAGAAAGAAAGAAAAAAAATATATACATTCATACATACATACCTATATATATATATATATATATATATATATATATATATATATATATATATATATATATATATATATATGTACATATATAAATATATATGTATATATATATATTTATATATGTATATATATATATATATATATATATATATATTGATTGATTGAGCCGCATTATTAACATATTTTTATTAATATATGTTTAAAAATGTTGATGATCTATGTAGCGTAACCTAAAACTGGCTGCAACATAAGGAAAAATACTAATGAAAGTAGTCGATGTACTCAAGATGCAATGTAAAAAGAAAATTACATACCAGTTAAATGACATGAATGATAAACTACGATCAAAATAAAAAAAAAACATTTTGGTTTGGAAACACGTGGACTAAAACAGTAATGAATATGTAATACCAATCTCCATTAAATTTTAAA
>BOPN01004439.1:0-5000 GCA_017312705.2 Penaeus japonicus | reverse complement strand
GGAGTTCCAGAACTTCCACTGCTGGACACCATAATGCTGCTACCAGCTACAGTGCCTTCTCTGTCTCGCTACAGCCTTTGGCAGATGCCAACATTTCAAATTGAACAACATAGACCTCCCAAGCCCCCTTTCCATCGAACTCGTGCTAGTTCGTGTCTCACCTTGAAGCCAAGGGGCTGCATAGTGGAGAACATAGGCAGTGGCCGAACCCTAAACAGACCCCAGTAAATCCACCACCCTGGCATCTGCTGCCAGAATCTTGTCCATCTTTTCTACATGTTGCTTCCTCATGCGCCTCTCCACCAGTTCAACTCTTCACACTTGTAGTTTTGCTGAGTTTCCATCTTCAGAGATGAGAGATTGCTCTGCAGCACCTCAACAATATGGCATACCTACTCCTCTGCCCTCTGAGTCTGCTTGTGTGCCCTTTCTGTCATTTCCTCGCTTATACCGGCCAGCATGGTAGTGATCACGTTCATTTGGCTCGGCTTCACGTCAGTCATAATTGCCTCATCCAATACCTCCTCTCCCTCATGCCAGCCATCTTTAGATGCCATGATAAATTGGCGCATATCACTGTTCAAAGTTCACTAAACCCATTTCTGACACCACTGTTAAACTATCCCCCACCTATAACCTTCCAACACCAGGCCGGCAGGCAGGCAGGCAGAATGCCTAAATACAGGTCAGTGAAACCAGAACAGTTACAAGGGCGTCTGACTCCAACAGCAGCTCAGAAGACCGACGATGGGAATACCGATAGGCGATGCAGGGCACAAAGGAAACACACAAATATAATGGATCTTACTTATTTAGAGGTTCCAAATACAATACACTTTAAAAGTCTTCGGGCACAATATAAGGAAACACATCCACTACACCAATCCTCGGGCACTGCACAGATTAATAACAGTGTACAAGGGGGCAACGACAAGGTAATCCAGGTTACAAGGGGCATGCACATAAGACCAGCACCAAACAACATATGAGGCCCTGTGCGCCAAACAATCGTAACCCGAAATTCGTAGTTTTGAGTAAATCGCGATCAAAGGTAATCACTGATAATGCACATAAAATTGGTACGAATATGTAAGAATTATACATGAAATGAAAGGTCTTGGGTAGTTTTGTTTAGTTAAATAGGTTTTGGAAGTAAATAAGAATAAATCCGGCTAATTAACATAGGGTTAATTATACCCCAATCAGTATGAGTAATTTAAATAATTTTCTTAGATAAATCTTAGTTATTATTTAAAGAGTACTTGTTTTAAATAGGAATATGTGAAGGTTTCATCATGATAGGTGTAAAAGTAAATTTTATATAAATATTTATCGAGCAAAGAATTAAGGGAGGAGAAAATAATGTTGAAGCTGTCTTGACGAGTTTCTGGGCTAGAGTGGCGCGAGCGAGAGCGTTAACGTGGCTGTGATTGGCTGAGGCGCGGCGTGGGTGTGACGTCACAGCTGTACGCGCTGCTGATTGGGCTACGCACGTCAGGCAGGAACAGCTGGCCTGGGGACGTTACTATTCTTTGGCTGAGAATCGCGCGGGGTATCTCGCTACTTTTTCGCGCGCTTTTTCGCTCGACTTCCCACCGTGTTTTAGGTATATAGAATGTCGGATTTTGCTTGGCCAACTACACCAGAAGATTTTTACACCCCTCAACTCCATGATGCTGCCTTTATCTCAAAACCTCAAAATTCAGGGTTATGATTGTTTCGCAGGCGGGGCCTCATATGTCCTGCTCGTCTCGCCCGTGCCCTTGTGCCATGTTTTCCCAGCCTATATCATATTACTAACCCATTGTATACGAGTGCCATAACATGCATGACGCAGGAGCTTTGGGCCGACGACGGGCATCATAACGTACATGACGTTCGGGGATTTTGCATCACTGTGTTAGTCTATTGAGTTATGAGTAATGAGTGACTGATAATGACAATTAGTGCCATATTTACCATAATTGCCGTAATATTAATCAAAATGGATTTCACCTAACATCCAAAACCTAGATAGCAAAACTTTCCTCTATCATCAACAGGAGAGAGAGCCTTGAATGGCACCCATCCACGGTCTTCAACAAGGACTATCTTTATAATGTGATGCCACACAGCAAGTTCCCGACCTCTTGCTCTAAAGTTTCGCAGATGAAGGATGTGCAGGCAGAAGGGAAGATGACTCCAATCATTCCAGTAGGGATGCCTTTTACAGTGGTAATCGCAGTCATAATCCCAGGTATCCTTCCTCTTCCCTACCTCTTCATGCTATCTCTATTATGGATGATTATATGATTCGTATTCGTTCCCACTAAACAGCAATACTTCTATCACACTGAGTATAAAGAAAATAATGAGCTGACATGGACCCTATACTACAATTTTAGTTAAATGCAGCATTGAAAGAGCCTGTGATATAACACAATTAAGTATCTCAATACAAAAGAACACACAAAAAAACAAAACACAAAAATAGTTTTACAATGAGTGACTGATGGTAGGGGAAAAGTGAAGGTATGTTGCATAAAGCTGCCGCTCTCTGAAATTGAAATCAACCTGGAGATTGGGCAAGCAGATATGTCCCCCGTCCGCAATTGGTTAATGTTTGCAAAAGATTACAGAGACTAAGACACACATTGGTGTAACAAGTGTAACAATATATATATATATATATATATATATATATATATATATATATATATATGTATGTATATATATATATTTATACATATACTGTATATATATATATATATGTATATATATATATATATAAATATATATATATATATAATATATATATATATATCCACATATATATGTATATATATATATATATATATATATATATATATATATATATATATATATATATATATATATATATGTATGTATATAAATATAAATACACACACTCATATATATATATATATATATATATATATATATATATATATATATATATATAAACATACATACATATATACGTATATATATTTATATACATATACATACATATATACGTATATATAACATAACACTTACACTGTTACTACTAGCTGTCTATCAAGACAACCACACTGAACAGTGTTGCGGATAGATAGTCAATGCAATAAATGATAATCTTCATGCTGTTATTCCAAAACAATTACAGTATGTGTCAATATTTCATTGCACCCATACTGGTTCATATTCATGAGTTTATGCTTGTGTATGAATCGTTTCTCTTCTATCTTTTCTCTGCACTGTGAATTTTCCTTTTTTTCACATCTCTTTATCTATAGTCCCTTCTCTCTTTTCTCTTATCTTGCTTTCTACTATTTAATTATCAGTTATAAATAAAGTGAAATAGACAGGGGGGAGGGAGAGAGAGGCAATAGTCATTTGGAAAGAACAGATGTTTACCAGTGGTACAGGTGTAGGTCTCAAGATCAGAAAGCGAAAAAGCCACTTTTTCTATTATATCTAACCACTGCAGTTGTAGAGCCCCATCCTATTAACAATTCGTATTCGTAACCCATAATTAAAGTGATAGATAAAAATAACATGGGAACACAAACACATACATATCACACACACACACATACAGACATAAACACACACACACACAAACGCGCGCGCGCGCGCGCAAAAACACACACACACACAAACAAACACACGCGCGTGCAAAGCCATCACACACAATCAGACACACACACACACACACATATATATTTTTATATATATATCAGTATAAATATATATATTTATATATATATATATATATATATATATATATATATATACATATACATATATGCATATATATGTATATATGTGTGCGTGTGTGTGTCTGTGTGTGTTAATATATATGCATATTTATAGGCATACGTATATATATATATATATATATATGTAATTTTATACGCACCCACGTATGACTCAAGATCAGCGAAACAGTAATTCTGCTTAAAAGAGATAGAGTGTACATTTTTTTTCTGATTTTGAAGATCATTCTTCACACTTTCTTAGCTACTTTTAGAGTATTGGGAATCCTCGAATTAATTGAATATCTGCAGAGTTTGAGCAGAAAGTGAACATTCGAAAATACGGTGTTCTTCAACTTTCGAAAAATTTCTTCCAGTTCGGCCTCGGATACAGCGCTCAGGTGTACACAATAACGTAACACCTGTTGTTCGTTATTCAGGTATCTGTTTCGTTAACATCTGATGGGTTTGAAAATGTTCGCCTCTAGCTGGTACATCAAACCCACTGCTACACGTACCAAGCTCTATCAACATAACACTTACACTGTTACTACTAGCTGTCTATCAAGACAACCACACTGAACGGTGTTGCAGATAGATAGTCAATGCAATAAATGATAATCTTCATGCTGTTATTCCAAAACAATTACAGTATGTGTCAATATTTCATTGCACCCATACTGGTTCATATTCATGAGTTTATGCTTGTGTATGAATCGTTTCTCTTCTATCTTTTCTCTGCACTGTGAATTTTCCCTTTTTTCACATCTCTTTTTCTATAGTCCCTTCTCTCTTTTCTCTTATCTAGTTTTCTACTATCTTATTATCAGTTAGAAATAAAGTGAAATAGACAGGGGGGGGGAGAGAGAGGCAATAGTCATTTGGAAAGAACAGATGTTTACCAGTGGTACAGGTGTAGGTCTCAAGACCAGAAAGCGAAAAAGCCACTTTTTCTATTATATCTAACCACTGCAGTAGTAGAGCCCCTTCCCATTAACAATTCGTATTCGTAACCCATAATTAAAGTGATAGATATAAATAACATGGGAACACAAACACATACATATCACACACACACACACACATACACACATAAACACACACACACACATACACACACACACACACACACAAACGCGCACGCGCGCGCAAAAACACACACACACATACACAAACACACACACGCGCGCGCAAAGCCATCACACACTATCAGACACACACACACACACATATATATTTTTATATATATATATCAATATA
>BOPN01004438.1:122500-124561 GCA_017312705.2 Penaeus japonicus | reverse complement strand
AGAGAGAGAGAGAGAGAGGGAGAGAGAGAGAGAGAGAGAGAGAGAGAGAGAGAGAGAGAGAGAGAGAGAGAGTCAGAGAGAGAGAGAGATAAAGAGTGAGAGAGAGGAAACAAAGAGAGAAAGAGAGAGAGAAAGAGAGGAGGCAAAGAGAGAAAGAGAGAGGAGACAAAGAGAGAAAGAGAGAAAGAGAGAGAGAGAGAGAAAGAGAGAGAGAGAGAAAGAGAAAAAAAGAGAAAGAGAGAGAGACAGAAAGAGAGAGAAATAGAAAGAAAGGGAGATAGTGAGAGAGAGCAAAAGCGCCCCCCCCCCCCCCCCCTTCCCACACTCTATATCACGCTCCTCTTCTCGCATCTCCCCGGGAACAATAATGTATTCCGGACACCGCCTCCGCCACGTCTGATTACTGATGTGGAACGTCTGTGATTTGCGTGGATGAAGAAGTGGAGGGATGGGGGAAAGAGGGAAGGAAAGGGGGAGGAAGGAGATGAAGAGGAGGGGAGTGGGAGAGGGTAGGAGGGGAAGAGAGGAGATGGAGAGGAAGGGAGGGGAGAGGGGGGAGGGGAGGAAGGAGATGAAGAGGAGGGGAGGGGAGAGGGTAGGAGGGGAAGAGAGGAGTTGGAGAGGAAGGGAGGGGGGAGAGGGTGGGAGGAGAGGAGAGGAGTTGGAGAGGAAGGGGGGGGAGAGGGTGGGAGGAGAGGAGAGGAGATGGAGAGGAAGGGAGAGGAGAGGGTGGGAGAGGGAAGATGAAAGGAAAAGGTAGGTGGGTGATGGGGGAGGAAGGGTGGGTGGATGATGGGGGAAGTAGGGTGGGGGATATTAAAGAGGGAAAGGGGACGGGTGAGGTAAGAGGGGGGTGGACTACAAGGGAAGGAGGGAAAGAGGGGAGAGAAAATAAAGAAAGAAAGGGGACGGAGAAGAAGTGAAAGGAGAGGGAGGAGGAGGATAGAGGAGGATGAAGAGGAAGGGTGAGGTAAGATGGAGGAACGAAAGAAGAAGAAGAAGAGGGACTAAGGAAGAGGGAGGAGAAAGAGGGAAAGAGGATTAAGAGAAGGGAATGAAAGAGGTGGGAAAAATAAATAGGGGGCTCATCTGGGAGAGGGAGAGGAAAGGGAACGAGAGTGGAAGAAGGAATGAGAGAACGAGCAAATAAGGACAACAGTGAAAGAATTGTTAAAAGGAATAGAAAACACACACGCACACACACACACAACAAGATTAAGCTTCAGAGGATACGAAGGAAATTAAATAAAAGGAAAAAGAACAACAAAAAATGAAGAGAATACGCACAAAAAAGCAATAATCATATGGCAATGACTCAGACCTTTAATTAGTCCTTTTAGGAATGTCCATGAGATTATGAAATAGGGAGGGAAAGTCCTTAGATTCCTGAAATGAAATTCAGAAAAGATATGTGAGAAAAACGAAAAAAATAGCTTAGAAAAGTCATAACACCAAAAAATAAAAAAATAAAAGATAAAAAAGAATAAAAAAGAGGAAGAGGAAATATAAAATCATTGGTCCTTTTATCATCGTGATTAGCCATATCAAAGTAATCATTCTTATTATTTTCATGACCATTATCATTTTTTATATTTCTATCAATATTGCTATTATTACGATTCATTATCATCGTTATTATCATAATTATCTTTATTATTATCATCATTCTTATTCTTATTATCATTATTATCACAACTATTATCACTAATAACATTACTATATCTTTTCATTACCATCATCATTATCAATACTATTGACATCATTAATATGGTTATCATTATCTTTGTTATCATCCTTATCATCAGCATTATTATTACTATCATTATCTTTATTATCATCCTTATCATCAACATTATTATTACTATCATTATCATTATTGATATGAGTACCATCATTGTTTTCATTATTGATATTACTATTATCATCATTATCATCAATATCATAATTATTGTTGTTATGATCATCATAATTGTCATTATCATAATCATTTTTATACTCAGTGTTATCGTTACTATTGTAATTGTCATCCTTGTTATCGTTATTGATATTAGTGCTATTATT
>BOPN01004438.1:82500-85000 GCA_017312705.2 Penaeus japonicus | reverse complement strand
AGGATGGGAAGCGTATTTGTTGACTTGTTTAAGTGTGTTTGTGTAGTTGTTGATTTTCGTTGTTGGGGGTTTTATTGTTTTTTTTTCATTATTTAGTTTTTTTTTATTGTTATTATGATTATCATTATTGTTATCACTGGTATTATTATCATTATTGCTAGCATTATTTTTATTATCAGCTGTAACTCCTCCGATTATTATCCTTATCATTGCTGTTGTTACAAACATTACTATAACTATTATCATCATCATTATTATTATATCATTATCAAAATTCCTTTCTCTTCTAGGGGGAGGGAAGGATTAGAGATAAGAAGTTTGAAGAAAAAACAAAACAGGGAAAGGGAAGACGAAGGAGAAAATTAGGGGAAATAGATCATCAAAAACACAGATAGAAATGAGAGAAAGAGCAAACGAGTATGAAAAGGGAATAGAGGAGAGGAGAAGAGAAGGAAAGAGAAGGAGAACGAGGGGAGGAAAGGGGCAGGGGGCGGCAGGTGTGTGTGGGGGGGGGGGGCTTGCTAGATTGCCGGAGGGCCTTTGGCAATTCAGACGCCTTTGAGGCCCACGGCGTGTGCTCTTCAATGACTTCCTGAATATTAATGAGAGGAGAGCAAGTGTCCTCATAGTTACCACGCTGCCATGATGACCACAGGCGGCCGGTGGAGGGGAAGGGGAAGGGGAAGGGGAAGGGGAGAAGGGGGCGGATAAGAAACCTATGTATTTATATAAATATATATATATATATATATATATATATATATATATATATATATATATGTATATGTCTTCTCCGATACAGTTTTTTTACTGATATATGTATATATATATATATATATATATATATATATATATATATATATATATATATATATATATATATCTATATATACATATATCATAAAAAATGTATCGGAGAAGATGGCCGAGGGAAAATAATAAAAGAGCAAAAGAAAGAGAGAGAGACAGTCAGACAAACAACTCTGTTGTCAGCCACGAACTCAGAGTGAAGGAGTATCAATTCGTCCCTCAGCCCCGTGCCCCCCTGTGCCCCCCTTCGCCCCCTATCCCTTCCGCACCCTTTCTGCCTCCCCTCTCCCCCCCCCCCATCCGCCCTCCCCCGCGTCTCCGTCGGTAGTTGAAAGAGAACGCCACTCCGGGTAACTCCTGCCATGCAACAAGGCACGGGAGGTGGAGGGCGGCCATAAGCAGGGTCCCGCGGTGAGAGCGTGCGTGTGAGGTGGATATTAATTACTCCGGGAGTTAATGACGGCATAAAAATAGGACGAGTGGAATTAATTGTGGGGGGGGAGGGGGGTGTTGAGGTGGGGGGGGAGAGGGGGGATGGACGAGCGAGAAGCCGAGAAGCCGGAGGAGTCGGCTGACCGGGCGCTGTAAATCAGGACCAATTTTCACTTGATGAACGGACGCGTGTGCGAATGGGTGTGGAGCGGGTGGGGGGGGGGGGGGGTGGAGAGAAGGGAAGGAGTTGGAATAGGAAATGAAGAGGGGGATGGGGCGAGGATGGGGATGAAAGAGGAGGAAGGGGAGGGGGAGGGTGGGTGTGCAGGAAGGGGAAGGAAAAAGTGAGAGATTGAAGAGGAGAAGGAGAGGGGATGCGGACTAAGAGGAGGAAGGCGATAATGAAGGAGAAAGGGTGAAAGAGGAGGAGGGAACGATAAAGTGGTGGATAGGAGTGAAGAAAGGAAAAAAGAAGGAGCGTTGGGGGAGACGAAACAGAGTAGGGAAAGAGAAAGGAAATAAGAAATAGAGAGGAAGGAAAGTAAAGAAGAAGCTTAGAACAAGAGGTAAGTTTAGGATTAGGGGCTAAGGGAACCCACAATGTAAAAGAGCTCCTGTAATTTACTCTTATTCAACAGAACCTTATGTAAATATTGTCTCCCGGGCTGTTCATTATGGCCAGCAGGACGAATCCAGACCTGTGCTAATGAGACAGATATTACCTACGGAGGTGACCTGTGCCGGAGGTGACCTGTGCCGGAGGTGACCTGTGCCGGCGACTTCCCTCCTGCAGAAGCTTCGGGTCAGGACGCAGCGCTCCGAAGGGCAGCAGGGGTCCGGAGGCGCCGGGGCTTCAGAGGAGCTTAGATCATTTGATTGATAGTGATAAGGATAATGAAATGATGATTATGATGATAATGATGATGATGATATCGATGAATGTAGTGGTGATGATGATTAAAGTGATAATGAAAAGGATAATTGTAGTAAAGATAATGATAATAATGATAATATTAATGATGATGATAATAATAATAATGATGATGATAGTGTTGATAATGACGAGGATGGTGATAATGATAATAATGATAGTAACATCAATAATGATGATAGTAAGAATAGCAGTATTATCGGAAATTGGTTTCTATAAGTTTTAATTTTTGTAGTTTTTTGTCGTTTTTGTTTCGATTTTTTGCGTAAGAGGGTAAGAGTTAATAAAGTGGTGTGTTGTTTTCTTAATAAAACAGACTTTAAGGAT
>BOPN01004438.1:72500-77500 GCA_017312705.2 Penaeus japonicus | reverse complement strand
CACACGTTGGCGTGCAGAACGTGTACATAGCGTGTGTACGTGGGCGTAGATGGGCGTAACGCGTATACATGTGGGCGTCTCGGCGAAAATATTCGTGGTTTTCCTAATATTTCGCGCGCACCGCAGTCCAGCGCGGCCTTAAGAAACAAACATAAATATACGTTTTATGCCTTTATGTTTGATCCTTTGCGTCCGTTCCTCGACCAGGCAATCGGACATGCAAGTAACCCTTTTGAATTTTATGTATTTTCGCTTTCTTTCATGTAGACCTAAGGAAGGCTTGTTTAACGTGGCGTGTGCAATAAAGGAGTAAAATATTATAGGTACATAAAATCCCACTTCCACCAAAATACATCAATAAAATTGGCCAAAAAGTTTCCAGCGAATTGTGACTGTGACACAGCGGCTTCGTCCGGATCCTGTGCCTCTGGTCCGGCTACGACTTCGGTCTCGACTCCACCTGCTCTCAAGGGGAAGACGTTTATTTCGACTAAATTCCAGAAAAAAATCCATCTCATATTTCAGTTTATTATTTGGAAGAAAGAGAGAGAGAGAAAGAGAGAGAGAGAGAGAGAAATGCGTAATCCGATTAGTGTATCAGATTTCAATACACTCCTCCAAACCATTATGTTATAATTATAGATACGGCAGTTGCTTAAGAAAAAAAAAGAAAAAAATCCGTCATATTTCTAGATTCAGCATCGAGTTCGAAGTCAGAAAACGAACGAAGAGTCACGCTAGGCGAAGCGAACACATTCCAAGGTGATGTTGTACACGGCTCGGGCGGGATAGGCCTAGGCAGTCGTGAACCGGAGGAGGCCTAATTTGCATACAAGGCATAACACTCGGCTAAACACGAAGATCAGCCCACGATACGCCCCTCCCACTCCGCTAGCCGAAGACACAGGCGCTCTCGAGTTCCCTTTCCGACGACCGGCGAGTGTTTCCGAATGCCGGTTGTCTTCTGGGCTTTCTGGAGAGAGTCGACTATTTTATCGAAATCGTCTTCGTATGATAAGATTTCTTTATTTACGTCTAATTAGAGACAAAGGTACGTTGGATCTTCGCTCATGACGCTGGGAAAAGACGAGGTGCGTGAGAAGGAAAGAAGGGGGAAGGGGAGAGGGGAAGAGGAAAAGGGTGAGAGAGGGGGGAGGGGAGGATGAAGGGGGACTGAACCCGACAACATGCCCACCTTCCTCACCCCTCTCCCCATCGTACCCCCCACCCCGCCACCATATATCCCTACCCTCCCCCTTATCCCCCATCCTCTTTCTTTAAGCTTGCTACCCTTTCGTTTTTTTGTTTGTCTTTCTTTTCTTTTCTTTTTTATCTCTATCTCTCTCTTTCTTTCTCTCTTTCTCTCTCTCTCTGTTTCTCTGTTTCTCCCTGTCTCTCTCTCTATTTCTTTCGCTCTTACACCCCTCTCTCTCTCTCTCTCTCTCTCTTCTCTCTCTCTCTCTCTCCTCTCTCTCTCTCTCTCTCTCTCTCTCTCTCTCTCTCTCTCTCTCTCTCTTTCTGTGTGTGAGTGTGTATTTCTCTCGGATAATCACGGGGAATGATGTTACGTTTTCGCTCTCTGTCTCTCTCTTCCTCTTTCTCTCTCTCTCTCTCTCTTCTTCTTCTTCTTCTTCTTCTCTCTCTCTCTCTTTTTTCTCTCCCTCCATTCGGCGAAACCAACCTTCCACACCCAGCGCACCCTGACGGCCACCGATAAAGTCATCCTGTCGGCTACGTAGGCCTATATTCACTTCCCATTTCCTCGCGAGTTGGCCCAAGTTTTTCGCCAAATGCTTCGAGTGGAATGGAAGATGGAGAATAACTGGAAGTTGGCTTATTATATCTTCTCCTTCTTCTTCTCTTTCTTTTTCTTTTTTTTTTTCTATTCTGGGCCTGCATCGTATGATTATTATAGTTGGATTTTTATTAGCATTATTGTTATTATTGTTATTATTATTATTATCATTGTCGTCATTATTAGCATTATTCTTATCATTACTGTTATTGTTGTCATCATTATTGTCATTACTATTATTGTTATCGTTACTTTTGTCATTATTATTGCTATTGTCATTAGCATTATTATCATTATCGCTAACATTATCATAATATTATCATTATTCATTATTACTTATTCTCTTATTCTTCATCTGCCTCTTTTTACAAACAACTTAAACGAGAAATGAAAGGTTTGGATTACTAAAAATCTGACACAAAATTTTGACACAAGAATCTGACATGATTATTGGCGGATAAAAAGGAACAAGAAAGAAAGAAAGAAAGAAAGAAAGAAGATGAAGAGAAGAAGAAGAAAAAAAAACAAATCGGTTAGTTATTTGAACCGAAAAGAAAGAGAAGCCAAAAGAAAGAAAGAGAAGAAAGAAAAAGAAGTATATATATATGGCTGTCAGAATTGTCCTACCTTCCCCCCCTCCTACCCTCCACTCTCCCCATCCCCCTTCCCCTCCCCCCCCTCCCCCTCCTCCCCAACAGCTCTTACCAACCCCCAACCCCCCCCCTCTAAAAAAGAAAAAAAAAAAGAACGAAAGAAAAAAAAAAAAGAAACTTAGAAATGAGTCGATCACCAATAGGAGCTGAGTCCATCGGCCGGACGAAAAAGACAGTAAAGTTATAATTGTGGAGCGAACCCCATAACTCTCAGGTTTATAGCGGTGTCTCCCATCACGTAATACCCGACTGTGTGGGTTCTCCTCGCGGGGACGAGTCAGCGAGTTTCGGGCTCGTTTTTGAGAGGGATTTTTTGGCATGAGAACTGCCGCTTGGGTGTCTTCGGGTGTGTCTGGGTCTGTCTGCGTGTGTGTGTAGGGAGGGGGGAGGGGTGTGGGGTGTGGGGGGGGGAGGGGGATGTGGGGTGGGGGAGGGGGAGGGGGTGTTTGGGGTTGGGTTGGAGGGGGATGGGGTTGTATGTTATCTATTGCATCGTCTGCAGCTTTTAATTGTGTGTGTGTGTGTATATTTATGTGTGTGTGTATATATATATGTGTGTGTGTGTGTGTGTGTGTATGTATGTATGTATATATATATATATATATATATATATATATATATATATATATATATATATATATATGTATATATATATATATATTTATATATATATATATACATATATATATATATATATATATATATATGTGTGTGTGTGTGTGTGTGTGTGTGTGTGTGTGTGTATGCTGTGTGTACGTGTGTTCTGCATGTAAGTAAGAATGTGTGTTTATATATATATATATATATATATATATATATATATATATATATATATGTATATATATATATATATATATATATATATATGTATATATGTATATATGTATATACTTCCATATGTACGTATAGGCCTAAGTATAACAGAGACAGAGCCACTTACCACCTAAAGATCTTCTCTCCATGAACAGACCTTACCCTAAACGAGAGAAAAAAAAAGTCCAATTTGGTTTCTGGAGAGATAGAGAAGAGAGCGAAACACGTGGCAAGATAGAGAGAGGAAAGGGAAGAGGGTGTAAGGAGATAAGACTTAGAGAGAGTGTGCGTACGACGGGAAAATTTATGAGGTTTGAGCAGCGAGGGAGAAGTAGGAGAGGGGGTGGGGGTCTTGAGGTGTTGGGGTGGGGGTGGGGTGGGGGGTGAGAGGTGAGGGAGATGTAAGAGAAGGGTGGGGGCGTAGGAAGGAGGTGGGGGATAGATTGAGGGAGGAGGTTGAGAAGGAGGAGATAGGGTGAGGGAGGAGGTGGAGAAGGAGGAGATAGGGTGAGGGAGGAGGTGAAGAGGGAGGAGAGGATGGAGGAAGAAGAAAAGTAAGAGGAAGAGAGGAAGAGGAACAAGATGATGAGAAGACGAAGATGACTCGGAAGATGGAGAGGAGAGGGAAGGAAGAAGAAGAAGAAGAGGGAAAGAGAAGTAGGAAGACGTGCAGGATTTGGGGTCAGGAGAGGGTCGAGGGATGGGGGTGGGGAGGGAGGGGGTCAAGGGGTAAGGATATCTATCATCTCGGAGGCGTCAGCGAGCGGAGGCGCCGTAGGCCTTCCAAGGACATAGGCTTAGGTCATGTCAGCAGGTGGAAAGCTTAGACACTTTGGGAATCGTTTCGCTATGGCTTTGGCTCACGTTAGCTCTGTCTCTCCATCTACCTCTCCGTCTATTTACATTTACATTTGTATACCTATGACTGAATATTTCGATTTATTTTACAATACATTCATAATTTATGTAAAAAGCTAACATTGGAATTTATGGAATAAAGTATTTGAATTTGAACTCTTTTCATATAAATTCTCTCTCTCTCTATCTCTTTCTCTCTCTCTCTCTCTATCTATCTATCTATCTATCTATTTATCTGTCTATCTATCTATCTACCTATCTCTATCTCTCTCCCTCTCTCTCTTTCTCCCTCCCTCCCTCCCTCCCGCCCCCCTTCCCTCAAACCTCCTCACCCCCACCCCCTCAAAAGCTAACGACGACAGTAATGAAAATACAACCAAATTAATTGTACTAAAGACTAATGAAATAAAACAAAAAAGCTACGTGCTATAACAACACATCAGCACACGCAAGGCAAGGGCTTGCCCGTTCTGACCGCGAAGTTTCATTATTAGATCATATATAATAAGATACCCTTTTGCAATCGTAATGGTCATTAACAGGCCATAAACACACTCCTAATGTTTGACCATCAAATTAGAGGCGATTGAAATGCCAGAGCAGGGATACAAAGCGCTAAAATTACATTAAAATACACGTCATCTGCGGGAATATTGGCCGAGCTCCCACGCCATGCCCTGCAGCGCCACTCCGGAATAGCGGAGATTTCGGCAAACTGCTTTAATGAATGGGTTATAGTGTTTATTTCCTTTTTCTTTTCTTTTTTCTTTTTTTTACTTTGGTTTTGTTTTTGTGTGTGAGGGATTAGGGAGGAGGACTGGTTAGGATTTTCTAATATTATTTGTGTTTAAATGTCGATGTAAGTTAATGTTAGTACTATC
>BOPN01004438.1:55000-57500 GCA_017312705.2 Penaeus japonicus | reverse complement strand
AACACACACACACACACACACACACACAAATACGAAAGGACCCCTACCCCATCCACCCCCAACCACCTGCCACGCACCCATGTAAATATTCACCTCACCAGACAAGGATGCCGTGCTGTCAGTTCTTCGTGTCACTTTAAAATACTCTAAATTAATAAAGTGGTCACCCTTGACTGAAGAAGAACAAAAGAAGTACTGAATTTGTTCCAATCTACTGTAACATTTTTTTTTTTTTTTACTGTAAATCGTCGTGTTTTAAGAAGAATTTAGTGAGTGTAAGTGAATCTAGTGACAAAAGGATTCACCATTCTATTTTTGTTGTTGTTGTTTTGCGAATAAATATTAGTTAGGAAAAAGTAGGCATCAAAATGTTACCTTTGGCTACACCATTTTTGTTGTTCAGGTTGTTACTGGGGTTATAGTTAGGATAACAGCAAGAATGATAATAATCATGATGATGATGAAGATGATGATGGTGATGAGGATGATAAGGATGACGAGGATGATGATGATAATGATGATTAAGATGAAGATAATCATAATGATGACAATAATGATATTAATGATAATGATAGCAATAATGAGGATACTACTAATAATAACAACAACAACAATAATTATAAAAATAATGATAATAAAACAGCAAGTAAGAAAAAAAATATCAGTCAATCCTTGTTCTTGTTTAGATTTGTCTCTTTCCGCGAATCTCGCCCAGCGACTCCCTCCCTCAATGACAAACGCGATAAGCAAGCAGTGACACTTCCCCTCGCAATCAATGTAATGGTCATTAAGCCTAAAACAAGAGGACCCCTTGGGAGGTCAAACACACATTGGAAATCATCCTAAACTCCTGCTCTCTGTTTCCCTCTCCCCTCTCCCCTCTCCCCTTTCCCCTCTCCCTTCTCCCCTCTCTCCTTCACCTCTCTCCTCTCTCCTTCACCTCTCTTCTCTCCCCTCTCCCTAATCTCCTCCCCCATCTCCCTTCTCCCTTCTCCCCTCTCCCCTCTCCCCTCTCCCCTCCTCCCCTCTTCCCTCCTCTCCCCTCTCCCCTCTCCCCTCTCCCCTCTCCCCTTTCCCACTCCCATCCCACCTTCTCCCATTGCTTCGACTGAGCAAAAGAAAAGTGAATTTAATGCATGGTACTTTTGATTTTGTGTCTATTACTCCTGCAAAGTCTGTTCGCTGAAATAGATAGATAAATAGATTATGATTAGTGAAAAAAAAACTGGAGCACCGGATGAATAATCATAAGTAATATATAAAAAGCATATTTAAAGTACTGCATTGACATATCATTTAATCTGCAATCTGTTCATACTTCCAACAATAAAAACGTTGTAATCTGGAGCATATTTGCAAAATCAAATATCAGACAGGCAACTTTACCGGAGACATACCAAACAAGAAGTAATTTATCTTAAAAATTGACTTAGCGTGACTTCGATTTTTTTTAACAAAACGACCGATAGATAAATAGTCACTGAAAATTCATATCAAGAAAATATTAAAAATTAAAAATTACACTGGTCAAATCATATGATACATATTCATTTGCCCATATCCATCTATCATGGCAGATAAGAAGGGTAAACAGAATCAAAGGAAATAAACGGAATGTAATGAATACAAAAAGAAAGTAAAACAGTGGAAGACAACGAAGAAAAAAAACTGAGCTGAATATTGAAATAGAGTCAAGGACTTGGTTTCCAGCCACGTGGTTTGTGATTAGCTTTCCATGTGAAAAAAAAAACGTCACTAGCTGTCCAGTGATGAAACACCACACCAAATACCGTAACACTAATTATAGTGTACAAACTGATTAATTCATTACAGTACGACAGACGTTAACCCTGCAGGAGAAAGAGAGGGGAGGGGGGGGGCTGTAAGATGCATCCCCCATTCGTTAAACAAAAAAAAAGAAAAGAAAAAAAGGGAAAGCTGTCTCCCAAGTGGACGTTCTCCGACGACCTTATCACCTTCTGCGTCCGATAGGTCTTTCCCCTCGTAATCACCCCGAGCCGTTAAATGCTCACTCCCCGTTTCCCCTCATCGAAACATGGCTGACCCTTTGGCCGACCTCTCCTCCCCCCCCTCCCTCCCTCCCTCCCTTCCCCCTCCCCCCTCCCTCCCTCACTCACTCACTTACTCTATCCCCCCTCCCTTCCCCCACTCTACCCCTACTCCCCTACTCTGCCCGTGATCTTCATCTACCCCCTCCTCTCTACCCCCCTCTCTCCCCCATATCCGCTTCCCATCACCCTACTCTCTCTCTCCTCCCCCCTCCTCCTCCCCCTATCACTAATCTCCCACCCCCACCACTATTTCTCACAACACCCACCCGTCCCCATTTACCCCAATCTCCACCCTACTACCTCCATTCCTCCACTCCCACCACCCATCCTCCACCCCAATCTCCCCCCAACCCCAACTCCCCCACTGTCCACCCCCAACTCCACCCCCCTCCCCCCCAATCTCGCCATCTTTGTATCTTAAGTCTCTC
>BOPN01004438.1:35000-37500 GCA_017312705.2 Penaeus japonicus | reverse complement strand
AGGGAGGGGGAGGGAGACGGAAAAGGATGAAGAGGATAGGGGAGGGTGAGGGGTAGGGATGGGGGAAGGGAGAAGACCCGTGGACGGGGTGAGAGAGAGAGAGGTAGAGAGAGAGAGAGAGAGAAAAGGGGAGAGGTCATCATAAAGTGGTCTGTCAAGGGGATGATGATAGCTGACGCAAGGGGAGGTCAGAGGGGGTCATTGTGTGTCTTCTCGGGTCAGGGATGCCATAATGAGAGATATGAATTCGACCCCAATATTTACTTATTGCATAGTGGTAGCATTTTCCTTTACAATATTTTCTTAAGGTTGTCTTTCCTTTTTTTTTCTTGAATACAATTTCCATATAGCTGCATTACTTTCTTTCTTTTCTCTTCTTTTTCAGTTAAATTCGTTACTTTCGTTTGTATTTGTTATGAAATATATTTTCTAAAACCTAAATGCCCGGTTTGGTGAGTAAACTTTCACTATAAAGGGAATGTGACCAGTATTTGGAGGAATTTGACGACGGATTCACGAGAAAGAGGGAAAGCACCATTGGAATGAACCAAGAGAAGGAAAGAGAGAAACGAGAGAGAGAGAGAGAGAGAGAGCGAGAGAGAGAGACAGAGGTGCTCATATATCAACCAATCCCTCCATATACCTATGCATCTATTAATGATAGAAAGTGAACGCCAATAGGGGTTGTTTGATAATGTCTCTTTCCCTCTCTCTCTCTCATTACCTTTCCCTATATATATATATATATATATATATATGAGAGAGAGATGGAGAGAGAGAGAGAGAGAGAGAGAGAGAGAGAAGAGAGAGAGAGAGAGAGAGAGAGAGAGAGAGAGAGAGAGAGAGAGAGAAAGAGAGAGAGAGAGAGAAGAGAGAGAGAAAGAGAGAGAGAGAGAGAGAGAGAGAGAGAGAGAGAGAGAGAGAGAGAGAGAAAGAGAAGAGAAGGAGAGAGAAAGAGGGGAGAGAGAGAGAGAGAGAGAGAGAGAGAGAGAGAGAGAGAGAGAGAAAGAGAGAGAGAGAGAGAGAGAGAGAGAGAGAGACGACACCGCTAGAACAGTTGGCACCAGAAGAGGGAAAGAGGGAAAGGCACTGTCAAAGCACAGAGTGCCAAGGGAAGAGGAATGGGGAAACGGTCCCAAAACGAAGAGAAAGTGCCATATATGTATTAAAATGTACAAATGAAATTTACGGCACTGCGAGAGGGAGGATTACGTCAAGGGGCACGAAACAGTGCCAGAATGAGCAGAGCCAAAAGGCAGTAGAGGATAAAAAGATTGGAAAATGAATAAAAGACAGTATATTAGGATAGCTAATCAAATAGATAAATAGATAGATGAATAGATAACGGTAATAGATTTTCATCGTATTTTTTCTTAGAAAAAGTCGAACAAAATAATGCATAATAAAAGGTAAATAGTATAGTAACAGAAAAGAATGAAGGAAAATGATAAATATCAAATCATTATATCAAAGACTTGATTAGTTCAGTAAAAAAAAAAAAAAAAAAAAGAAACAAAATCCCTTGTAAAAGAGAAAAAAAGACGTTTTTCACACATTCTTTGTCTTTTAACACGAAAAACTCTCCATAGAAATACAGTCAGACGAGAAAACATAATTTAATTCTCCCCCCCCCCCCCTCCTCCACTCGCCCGGCTAAATTCTGGGTGAGGCGGGGGAGGGGGGAAGGGGGGGGGGGTAAAGGCAAAACGTTCTATTTCAAACTTTTTCAGGTAAAGCGTAAAAGCATACATTTCTAAATCTGTTCCATACAACTTTCTGCGGTCTTCTAAAGTCACTCGATTTGAGCCAGTTAGCTTTCGTAGTATGAATGTGTGTGTGTGTGTGTGTGTGTGTTTGTTTGTGTGTGTGTGTGTGTGTGTATGTATGTATGAATGTATGTATGCATGTATGTATGCATGGATGTATATACATATGTATATATATGTATATGTATATATATATAAATAAATGAATAAATAAATAAATATATATATATATATATATATATATATATGCGCGCGCGCGCGTATATATATATGTATGTATGTATGTATGTATATATGTATATATATATATATATGTCTGTATGTATGTATGTATGTATGTATGTATGTATGTATGTATGTATGTATGTATGCAGGGATGTATATACATATGTATATATATGTATATGTATATATGTATTATATGTATATATATATATATATATATATATATATATATATATATATATATATATATATATATATATATATATATATATATATATATATATATATATATATATGTATATATATATATATATATATATATATATATATATATATATATATATATATATTCATATATATACATTCATAATATCTATTTAACTGTCCCAAATCGAATGACTTTAAAGACCACAGAACGTTGTGACTATGCATTTACAATGACGAGAGCCCCCTCCCCTCACCCCCCCCCACCCTTCCCCACTTGTTACCCCTATCACGAGGAACATAAA
>BOPN01004438.1:25000-27500 GCA_017312705.2 Penaeus japonicus | reverse complement strand
CATCTGTTGCATATTGCACCCGTTTCTGTCCTTCAATTGCACCTCGCTTTCCTTTTGAATGAAATCTTTCAATTACTGTCTACGAGTTATCTGTGTTTGTTGTTTCTCTTCAAATTTGCAATTCTATCGAGTTTCTCTCATCCATAGCTTCGTCGTCTTTCAAATCGTTTCATTAGATTTCGTTCGATTTAATTATTTTAATTCTCTCTTCCGCGTGATAGATATCTTTGTTTTCACACAAAGACTTCGATTTTTTTTTTATCATTCTTAAAAATCATCGTCAAATTGTGATATATAAGTATACATTGTTACTACCATAAGAGGAATATTTTGCCATAGTTTCGAATTTTCGCATTAATTTTCGTCTTTTTTTTTTTTTTTCAAAGATTTCCCCCCGTCAATCACCCATAGCCAAAGCTTTCTGATTCCCCTTTCCTTTGTCTCTCTTTTGTATTCCAGCTCATTCACATTTATCGTCATCACCCCTTGATTATTCCACTCTGCTCCTGTGCACTCTTCTTCTTTCGCTCTCTGTTTTGTCTCATTTTCTCTACCTTGTTTTGTCGGATTTCTTTATCTTTTTTATTTTTTTGATAAGATTCTTGTATATTGAAATAGGTTTTTTTGTTTGTTTATTATTGTTTACATAGGCCTAATTATGTTTTTTTGTTTTTTGATTTTTACTTCTACTTGGTATGATTATCCTGTATTATCAGCCCTGTATGCAGTATGTAAAACTATGTGTGTTTGTATGTGTGTGTGTGTGTGGATAGATCGATAAATAGTTATAGATAGAGAAATAGAAATAGAAACACACACACACACACAAACACACGCACACACACACACACACACACACACGCACACACATGCACACACACACACACACACACACACACACACACACACACACACACACACACATATATATATATATATATATATATATATATATATATATATATATATATGTATGTATGTATGTATATATGTATATACATGTATACATATATTATACCTTTACATTATTTCTTTTGATATGAATTTATTACATATTCGACTCTCTTTTTGTCCCCCTCTTCGTTATTTCAAAGCCTAACCCTTTTCATGAAGCCTCATGACACCTAGCTTCAGTAATACCTCTGGCCACCATGATTCACCTGAACCCGAAGCCCCATGACGCAGCCCATTGGCCAAGATGTGATAGCTGGCCTGTTTTATTGTCTGTTTTGTTGTTGTTGTTGTTGATATTGTTATTGCAGATTTTATGCATCTTTTGTCTTAGATAATTAGATGATTTGGATTTTTTTCCTCATGAATTCATAGCGTCATCATCTTTATCATCATTATTGTGAATAAAATCATCAGCCTTACCGTTGCTACTAACCATCATTATAATTAAAATTATCTCACCACCCTTATAATAATTCCTATCATCACCATCATCCTCACGATCACCGTCATCCTCAATATATCAATCATGATCACTATCATCACCATCATTGCCCGTTTCCATTAATCAGTACCATTAAAATCTACTTCCCTTCCACTATATCTCACCATGTATCAGCCTCATCATCACTACCACTATTGAATTCCGAATGTCTCCACTGTCTTCTTATGGCTATTAGCGAAAGGAAAGGACTTGTTTTCTTGCGTTCTTTTATATCTTTTGTGTTCATTATCTCCATTAGCCTCCTGTTACTTCTTCCTTCATTATTCTTTGTCTCACCTAGCATTTCTTCTCTCTCCTTTTCTTCCCTTCCTTCCTTCCTGCTTTCCTCTCTTCACTGTTTGGACAACCTAGGGTATCCTATCTCTCTATTCATTGTTTTTTTTTTCTTATCTCTCTCCCTATCCTATTTCTATCTTTTATTCATCTTGTCTGTTATTTTCTTTTTCCTTCCCCCTTTCTCTTTGCTCTCTAGATCCCTTTCTTATTCCCTTACCCTATTCCATCTACCCTTCCCTTTCTGCCCTTATTTCATTCATCCTTTACCCTTCCTCCTTCCCTTTCCTTCTCTACATCTATTTCCTTATTTTCCTTTCTTCCTTTCCTCGTTTTCTTTCTCTTCTTCCTTCTTTTTATTATATCTTCTCTCTATTCTCTTTTTTTTCATCACATATATTCCTACGTTCTCTCTCCCTCCTATCCTTCTCCCTTTCATCTCCTTCATTCACTCTATGCCTCCCCCTCTATGCCCTCCTCCACTCCCTTTTCCCTCCCCTCCTACCCCTATTCCTCCTTCTTTCTCTTTATCTCTCTCCCTCCTCCTTCCCTCTCCTCTCTTCCTCTCCCCATTCCCCATTCCCCATCCTTCTCTTCCCCCAGACCCTCCTTCTACCTTATCTCCTCTCTCTTCCCCAACCTCCTCCTTTTCCTCCACACCTATCCTCCATCTCCCCTCTCCTTCCCGTCTATGCCGCCCCCATTCTCCTCCTCCTCCTCCTACACACCCCTACTTCACCTCTCTTCCCTCCACGCCCACCCTTCATCTCT
>BOPN01004438.1:7500-10000 GCA_017312705.2 Penaeus japonicus | reverse complement strand
GAGAGAGAGAGAGAGAGAGAGAGAGAGAGAGAGAGAGAGAGAGAGAGAGAGAGAGAGAGAGAAAAAAGAAAGAAGAAAGAAGAAAGAAGAAAGAAGAAAGAAGAAAGAAGAAAGAAGAAAGAAGAAGAAGAAGAAGAAGAAGAAGAAGAAGAAGAAGAAGAAGAAGAAGAAGAAGAAGAAGAAGAAGAAGAAGAAGAAGAAGAAGGAAAATAGAGAGAACAAAATAAGAGAGAGAAAAAAAGAGTGGGATTAAGAAACGAAAAGACAGAAAGCAACACGAGCGAGAGAACCCGCACCGCGCTGGCTTAACCCCCCCCCCCCCACACACACACACACATTCTCCTACCCAAATCCCGAGCCAAAGGACAACAAGCCGCCCTTGCTCAGCAGATCCTGTCGGCGGCGGCGACAAGATCCGTGGCCATCACCGTGGACGAAATCTGTATGGTACATCGTGCTGCTGCTCGTTAAAATCTGACAAAATAACATAACAATCAGGAATGTTTATAAATCTGGCAAGAGGAGAAGCAGTCGAGTATAAAACCACACGGCGTGCTGTCAAAAAACCAGGACAGTATATACAGGTCCTTCATCCCTCTCGAGGAGGTCCTCTCACTATCACTCAAACCCCAGAAATAGGTCTCCTAACGCGCTAATATTTCCCTCACCCCTATCCACATATCTACCTCCATCTACTTACGTCCCCCCTCCCCTCCCCCAGCAACTCCACCCCCTTCAAAAGAAGAAAGAAAAGAAGACAAAAGACAACATTCCCCTCCTAATCTCGAAGCCGCTAACCCGCCCCAACCCCCGGCGCTGAGATCACCGAAGGGCGCGCCCTAGACCTTGTGAAACGCACCAAACTGTAGTGAAACAGCATCACAGCAACGGCTCCTCTCGGGTCCGCAGCTCATTCACTTGGTGCTGGTCCTCTGACGTCACGCGAGGCCTCAAATGAATGAATAATTCAGCATGCATAGCGAGGGACGGGCCAGACGCGAGTGAGTCAGCTGGTGCCCGCTCCTGCAACCTGTTGGGACGCTGGCGAGCCGTCCGCGGGAGGGGGTCGCAGCCGTCGCGCTCGCCAACGGGCGGCGCTGTCACTGGCGCTCGCCGCTTGTCTGTCCGTTCCTCTGTTTGTGTCTGTGTCTCTTCCCTTCTCTTTCTCTCTCTCTCTCTCTCTCTCTCTCTCTCTCTCTCTCTCTCTCTCTCTCTCTCTCTCTCTCTCTCTCTCTCTCTCTCTTTCTCTCTCTCTCTCTCTCTCTCTCTCTCTCTCTCTCTCTCTCTCTCTCTCTCTCTCTCTCTCTCTCTCTCTCTCTTTCTCTCTCTCTCTCTCTCTCTCTCTCTCTCTCTCTCTCTCTCTCTCTCTCTCTCTCTCTCTTTCTCTCTCTCTTTCTCTCTCTCTCTCTCTCTCTCTCTCTCTCTCTCTCTCTCTCTCTCTCTCTCTCTCTCTCTCTCTCTCTCTCTCTCTCTCTCTCTCTCTCTCTCTTTCTCTCTCTCTTTCTCTCTCTCTCTCTCTCTCTCTCTCTCTTTCTCTCTCTCTTTCTCTCTCTCTCTCTCTCTCTCTCTCTCTCTCTCTCTCTCTCTCTCTCTCTCTCTCTCTCTCTCTCTCTCTCTCTCTCTCTCTCTCTCTCTCTCTCTCTCTCTCTCTCTCTCTCTCTCTCTTTCTCGCTCCAACCTTCCTACTCCCCTTCGCACCTTCCGGTAATCGCATTTTGTTTATTTATATACTGAATTTTTCGTGGGAAATAGTGGTGTCACTCTGTAATGTGTCATCCTTACTATTTTCATCTTTCATATGGTTATCGTTATTTTTTTCCCTACTTTACTATTATCAACAGTGATATTAACATTATAATCATTATAATTACTATTCTTATCATTACCATTACAACTATGAACATAGTAATAATACTAACAATAGCAAAAACAATATTGACATTTTTGTAATCGTCATTATCAGCATTATTATCATTATCATCAATATCATCACCAATACTATTATCCTTGCCATTATCATTATTATTGCTATTGTTAAAGTTATTATCAATACTATCATTGCCATCATTAAATTTATTAGTATCATAAGTATCATTACTATTGTTATTATTATTATCATTATTATTATTATTATCATTATTATTGTCATCTTAACTATTGTCATTATCATTTTTCTTATCATTGTTTTTTCATAATTATTATTACTATCCTTATCCTAATTATTCTCATCAACATTTTAATTACAATCATCAAAATTATCATCTTCATTATTATCCTTATCATCTTCATTACTATCATAATTATCTTTACTATCCTTTTCATCATTATTGTAATTATCATGGTTACTATTATTGTTGTTACTATCATCCTTTTTACTATCATCATTATTAGGATTTTTATCATTTTTCTTATCATTATTTTCATCATTAGTATCATTATCATTATTGTTTTCGTCATTCTTATCATTATTGCTATCATTATCTTATCATATTTCTATTGT
>BOPN01004437.1:80000-82500 GCA_017312705.2 Penaeus japonicus | reverse complement strand
AATCAAAAACACATTTATAAAGGATATAAACACGTTAAACCAGAGTAAACACAAAAGGAAATATACATATAACCTTATGATAAACGACCAGCCTCCGTTGGTATAAAGAAGCAGGTAAAATTTTCTTCTTCTTCTTCTTCTTCTTCTTCTTCTTCTTCTTCTTTTTACTTCCCTGCACCAGATGAGTTGTTGTGACAGACAGTATGTTTAAAAGTGAAATGTCTCCTAGCTGCTGGGATTATTTTTCTGTAGATTTGAATAAAGCTAGTTCAGTCTCTCTATATCTGTATCTATTTCTGTTTTTTATTTATTTTTTTTCTATATTGATATGTGTCTATTCTTTTGTCCTTCCCTTTTTGTTTTTCTCTCTCTGTCTCATCGATTGATTGTACAGTGAAGGATTCATTGTGTGTGTTTGTGTTTGTGTGTGTGTGTGTGTGTGTGTGTGTGTGTGTGTGTGTGTGTGTGTGTGTGTGTGTGTGTGTGTGTGTGTGTGTGTGTGTGTGTGTTTGTGAGTGTGAGTGTCTCTATATATATCACCACTGTAATTGCTGTTATCATAGACTCTAAGTGGTGCAGTACTGATATAATCTTGCTCTTGACCCTTTAATGATTTCGACTCGAATGAACTTATACAGCTTCACGGATGTGTATGTTTGCGCGTTCGTATATACATTGCTTAAGGTGCTTATGAACATGCATTTGTGTGTTTGTATGTGTGTGTGTGCTCATGTACGTAAGAACACCAATGAGCATACATGCGTTGTTATATCCACTCCCTGTACACATGAAATGCCGCAAGTGGGCATTCGCACTTCCCTTCTCAGATCCTAGATCTTTCCCCAACTTTATTCCTCCTTTAATGTCAAACTCCAGGAGTCTTGATCGAGAACTTTCGACAAGAAACCTTAGTTAAGTTTAACGATGATTTAGGCGTTCGAACGAGTAAACACTTTATATGCAAATCTTCCTGAAATCTGATATACAGCTTTCTCAACTTTTGGAATTAATTAATACTTGGGTGTATTATTACAGAAGGTTATTAGAATCGTATAGTGGGTAACATAGTGCGCTACAGGTCGACGTTTTTCATCATAACATGTGCTCTGGTGTGGATAGAATTTCTTGTCGTATCTTCCAGACCAAGATGAGTAAGAGAGAGAGAGAGAGAGAGAGAGAGAGAGAGAGAGAGAGAGAGAGAGAGAGAGAGAGAGAGAGAGAGAGAGAGAGAGAGAAAGAGAGAGAAAGACAGAAAGACATAATAATAACCCACATCATCTTCCCTGCCCCTTGTACTTCACTTTCATCTAACCTTATTGATCAACCTTCAATATTAGCAACACTCACTGTTGTATCCATCTTCGAGTTTATCTCCTGTTTCCTCTCCTTTCCCTCCTCCTTCTTCCTCCTCCTTCTTTTCTTCTTCCTCTCTGCTTGCTTTTCCTTCTCCTACCTCTTTTTTTATATTTTACTCCTCATTCCTCCTTTCCTCTTTTCCTCCTTCCCCTCCCCTTTCTCTCCCTCCTCCTTCCCCTTCCCTTTCTCTCCCTCCTCCTTCAGCTTCTCCTCCTCCTCAATCTTTCCTCTCAACCTCTTCTTCATCCTTCCTCTTTCCACTTTTCTTCTTCCTCTTTCTTTTCATCTTTGCCCCTCCCCCCTCCTCTATTTCCTCCTTCTCCTTCCACCTCCTCCTTCCCCTCTTCTTACTCCTCCTCCTACTTCCTGTCATTTTTCTCTTTCACTTCCTTCCTCTCCTCCTCCTGCCTCTCCACCATCTCCTCTTATTTTTTCTTCCTCTTCTTCCTTCTTTTCCTCATTCTCCTTCCTCTCCTCTTCTTCTTCTTCTTCCTCCCTCTTGTCTTATCCTCCTCCTCTTCCTCTTTCCTCTCATCCTCTTCATCCTCCTTCCTCTCCTCTTCCTCCACCTCCTTCTCCTTCCTCTGCTCTTTCTCTTCCTCCTTCTTCTGCTCTTCCTCCTCATCCTCTGTCCACTCATCTTCCTCTTCCTCTTCCTCCCTCTACTCTGCTCTCCTCCTCCTCCTCGTCCTCCTTTTCTTCTTCGTCCTGTCCATTCCAGCCCCCTTTCACCTTTCACCTACCCCTTCTTAAAAACAAATACCATTCGCTCACGTTTGTGATATCATATATCATTATTTTTTCCGCTTTCTCCTCCTACCTCTCACTCCTCTTCTTTCTCTTGTTTCTCTTCTTTCTCCTCTTTCATTTTACTCCTCTTCTTTCTCTTCTTTCTCCTCCTTCCTTTTACTCCTCTTCTTTCTACCGTTTTTCTTCCTTCTCCTCCTTCCACTTACTCCTCTTCTTCCTCTTGTTTCTCGCCCTCCTCCTCCTCCTCCTCTTCCTCTTTTCATTCCTCCTCCTCCGTCTCTTACTCCTTTTCTTCTTGCCTCTTACTCTTCTTCTTCCTCCTTTTTCTCTTCCTCCTACTTTTCCTCCTACTCCTCTTCCTCCTCTTCTTCCTCCCTCTCCCACCTAACCTCCT
>BOPN01004437.1:50000-55000 GCA_017312705.2 Penaeus japonicus | reverse complement strand
TATTCCTTGGAAACAGTGTTACATATATATATAGAAAGCTAGATAGACAGATAGATGGATAGATATATAGACAGATAGATAGATAGATAGACATCTGTGTGTGTATATATATATGTATATATATATATATATATATATATATATATATATATATATACATATATATATATGTATATATATATATATATATATATATATATATATATATATATATATATATATATATATATATATACACACAAATAAATATATATATATATATATATATATATATATATATATATATATATATATATATATATATATATATATATATATATATATATATATATATATGTGTGTATATATATATATATATATATATATATATATATATATATATATATATACATATATACACATATATACATTGTGATGGTATTAAGATGTGTCTCTACTACTACGTTTGTGTAAATTGTATGTATCCTAAATACTAACACTATTTGTGTAATTGACACGACGGGTCCCGTCCCGGGCACCCGAATATGTTGCGAGCAGAGATTGATCTAATTCCCACACATAATATATAAAGGGATGATGTTAAACACGGTAGCGAAAACATTAACAATATATTATAAATCAAGATATATATATAACATTATTTACAAGGGAGGCACGATATATATATGCAAGGGGGAAGCTAAGCCTATCGCAAAGCTAACGAGATCTAAGCTAAAGATATATCAATAACACTAATATAAACACAACACTAAGGAAAACACAACTCTAAGGAAAACACAGACAATGCACAGTATATGAAATAAGCTAAGTCACTAAAGGCACTAAAACACTGTCTGTTCGGGAATCCTTGAGGAGGTGAAGGGAGAGGAAGGACCTCTCGACTTGAAGGTCGAACTAATTCTGTCTAAATCTACCAATGACCTATTTTGAGGAGGATGTTGGTCAGTACGAGGGGCAGCGACAATTCTTCTAATTGGTCAGGGAGCTGCCCGATCCGGCGGTGATTATCCACGCGGTACATGAGAGGACTTTGGCCACGCCCTCCGAACGTGGGCATTCAGGACTGACCTGGAACTGGGAGACATTGTGTTTAAGTAACTAGAAATATTTAATTATTGCTTCGATATGAATTTTGAATCTTTATCATATACAATAAGATCCTTTCATATCGTTCGACTGACAGCACCAAATCGTCCCGATTTGGTAAGAAAATTAGATATAACGAAATAAGAATGCCAAAATCAGCGATACTTAGCAGAGAAAACAGGAGATCCGTGATCAGTGGAGCTCTTGAAAATATACGAAGAGATCAGGAAATGCCGTGGCAACGTCTCGATTAGTGCACAAGATCACACGGTTGTGCAATCAGTGCAGGCTTCGAGATGGGCTGCGCTGGTTACAGGATTGACACGTCTGGTTGACATGCCCTTCTGCATCCATCACTATCGTATCTGAAAAACTTTATACACGTAACTAGTGCATACGATAGTTGTAGAGGGGACAGGGTAAAGGGCGTAGGAGCAAAAATTATGCAGATGCATGTTATAAGATAATTGATAATAGTAGTTATGCATTAACTAGGTGAAAATAACATGCGGTATAAATTGAAAAGATATCAAAAGTATGTATACAATAAGTGCATTGCTAATTATTAACATATTATTATGTCATAATGTTTAAAGACAATTAAAGAATTAGCAAGTAAGTTATGCTAAGTTATAGTATATACTCATAATTTGGTATATCCAGTAATGGTAAATATAGTACAAAAAGATACAAGAGTACGACTTGCGAATAGGCATCGGGTGACAAAACTTGCTCGTAGTGTGATGCAACCAACACGCGACCAAGCTCGAATCATCAGCCGTGCAAGTCAGGTATCTGTTTAAGATCAGACTGGGGAAAAAGTCATTAGGAGTCCCGGGTTTCAGGATAAACCCGAGATTTGCAACAATGCAATGAGTTGACTGCCTCAGGAACCGTATACAGCATAGAATGGTCCTGGTAGTCGACAGATGTAGTAGTTACCAGCAGGAACTATCTGCAAGGTATAGCGAAATTAGTATTTCATATTGAAAAATAATCATGTATGCAACATAATCATATGATTTGGCAATAACAAGAAATAGGAAGTATTTACCTGAATTCATGTTATTTGCTGACAATACTTACGCAGTAGCAGACCGGATTCATCGAGGGATGAACTATGTGCAAAATATGTGTCTGCTGTGATAATAGATGAGTATGAAAAAATGGTAAGTTAAGATGTAGTTTTCCATTTACTAACTGAGTCTAGTCCTTCGGGGAGTGAAGGCACGGCATATGAGCCAAGGTCAGTAGCAAATTAGGGAGAACAATGTAAATGTGTATGATGCATGTAAAAAAAAAATAATTAGCCAAATTACCAACCATATCTAATCCTTTAAATAGGCGTGACCGGAAGTCAAGATTTGAGGCAAAGTGGGTAAAAAAATATCATATGAAAGGGGACATGGAAAGAAAAAAATAATCCAAATATCAACCGAATCCAGTCCTTCAATTAATTGAAGCGCACGACCTGAGTCAGATTGGATGAGACTGGAAAAAATAAATGTTAATGAGAGCTGAAAGAAAAAAATATTATTAATATAACATTGACCTGGAGGTCGTTCCGTTGAGGAATAGGTGATTTACCGTGATCGACCATGCTAGTGGTCGGTAAGATCATGCGCCAAATTGAACTCGTCCCGTGGGGAAACGCTGTCTTAGCTCGAGAACAAAGATAAATATGATGAATTAGACTATGCTAGGATATTTCAATTGCGTGGCCGAACTCGTCCTTCTGAAATAAGGTGCGGCGTAATAGCCAAGATCGGGGCAACTGAAAGAAATACCATTAATATGTGCATAGCTAATAAAATGCGGAGTTAGCAAGCCTGGAACGTCTGATAAGTGATAAGCGCGCTGTCTCTGTTTGAGAGAAATAATTGTGACGTCAGGTTGTCAAGATCTCCTAAGGCGCGATGCACCGGAGTGCGAAAAATAACCCGTAATTCGCGGTTTATTCAATTGTGGTACCATAGATACGCGGAATTAGGGTGTGAGATGCATATGCAATGGGCGTCATGCAATGAAGGCCCGATAAGTGAGGTACAGTAGCTGGAGAAAGGCAAAGTTAAGCTGAAAAGCTATAAAATATGAAATGATAAATAAACCTTTTCCTGACTGACCTAATGAACGTTTCGTTCAGTAATAACATGATAAGATATTTGGCGTTCCGATTGACCCATGAAATGTTTCGAAAGGTCGGAAACTCGGAGAGGCCTATGATGATAACATATATGTTTAATGTTGTCGAAGTCGACAATTGCTTAAAATTAAAAATAATGACAATCATATCATACGATGATCAAAGTTACTTGCAATTAAATTATGAAATATGGAAGTAACAATAATCAATAATGCAATGAAAAATGCAAAGATAGTCGAATATGACTATACAACGAAATAGGAATAAAGCTAAGAAACGAACATGCATCTGTCAACATTTCTAGCTAAATGTGATGATAAATCATAATATGAAGCGGTGAAACATGTTAAGATATGAAATAATTGTCATAGAGATTGCAATGAATTAACAATCATAAGTACACAAAGTCATATGAGTAACAAAATTATCAAAAACATAGACTGTCGAATGTTGAGAAATATATAGAATTTCACAAAGACAGTACAAATTGTTAATCCAATTATCGGATAACAACGTGACCGAGTGAGGTCAGTAGTGTGACCATTAATCGAATCACAAATGACAAAGTATGTCATGTTACAGAAGATGCAGATATATAGTCATGCATTAAGAAATATACAAACGTATATGCAGACAATAAAATAAATGAAAACGTAGAGAAAATCAGAGTTAAGACACATATAATTCTTAATATTCGTTAACGATTTTCTTACAAATTCACACGGTCAATAATGACATAGGATAAGGTCACATACAGAACGCGGTCATGAAGTGACCAAAGGTCACATGTGATGCTATTTCCCAATATCACACGGTCATGAATTTGACCACAAGGGACAGAATGGTCGCGAGAAAATATAACACATTGTCAAAGTTTTATGTTCAGATTGACCATACGAACGGGTCAAGGGTCAAGTGAGGTCAGGTCATATGCGAAATACATTTAATAATTAAATGCATATTAAAGCAAGAATAAAAGAAATTATATTAAAGTCCCATAATAAAAGAGCAAATATAATAAATGTTAACGCAAAGTGAATTACATTTCCACGAATACATAGTATAAACCATATTCAAGAAAGGAAAGTATGTAAATTCACAAGAAAAATAATCACACGAGATCAAATGACGAATCTGAAACGTGTAACTGAATATATTTTTGTTCGAAGAAGTCGACTTGTTAAATATCGCATAGGAACGAAAACTTAAGAAAATCACACAGACATTAGAAATTCTACATAAGAAATTTCGAAGTTATTGCCATAAGAATATGATGTGATTTACAGTTATTTACTTAACTAACGCACATAAAAACAAATCATGCATTATACGTAGTAAAATGTAATCGTAAATTCACTCAAGATAACGTAGAGCAATCAAAGCGTAGAATAACTGAATAAGTAAACGAAACAGTTACTTTATCGGCTTCCTATGAAAGACTAATGTCACACCTTTATGTGAATGTCTACGAGAGTAACGTTGACGTGAAAGCGCAAACAATAGCAACGTAAGAAAAAAATATAATAATTGTTAAACATTCGTAGCATAGTAACATGAACGAATAACATACATATTGGAAGACACATAAAATAATGATGTGAAATATTACGTTACCGAATGTTAACGAAAAGTTATTTAGTGAAATTAACGAAACGATACGTAGAAAAAAATATCACTAAGTAGATGAGAAAGCGTGGGAGGGAGGGTGGGGGAATGACGGGGGTGGATTTTACAATAAACAGGGAGAAAAAAAATGCAATGGGGAGGGGGG
>BOPN01004436.1:88441-90941 GCA_017312705.2 Penaeus japonicus | reverse complement strand
AGAGGGAACGAGGTGGTTGAGGCGACGTATTAATCAAGGAGAATCTCTTTATAAAAAAGGAAAAGAAAAAAAGTAAATTCCTTCGAGAAAGTAGAGTTAATCCAGTAATTCATTTAGACAAAGGGCTATTGATGCCGGCATAAGAAAGAGGAGAGTCATTATGCTGACTATTAGGGATGATCTAAAGATAAGGAAGAGGTTTCCTTAAGGAGAGGGGAGTGAGACCATCTTTTATTCTTTTCTCTAAAAGCGTAAATTCCTCATGACTGGTCTCACTGTATCATTTCGTGTATTGATCGAAGTCTTCATAGAACATGCAAATACGATTCTCTGATCCCTTTCTTTCATCTCTTGATTGTCTTTTGAATGATTTAGATCTTAGATCAGAATGCGTTTTCGCTTATTCACTGTTTCTTCTCGATCTCCTTACTATAAAACTTGAAGCAATTGTGAAATACAATGACTGCAGGTAATCTCGGATCAGATTGTGTCTTCGCTTAATCACCGTTTCGAATTCTTTTATTTCTCTTCTTCTTGATCTCCTTTTTTGTAAAATTAAAGCATTTGTGAAATAGGAAGAGTGCAGATAATTCTTACCGGCATATATACACGTCTCTGCCAGAACACATTACGAAGATAAATGGTTTCTCTTCCATTTTTTATGAATTGCCAACTTTGGAAACAATGAAGAATCCCCGTGTAACAAAAGGCAGAATGAAAACATTCCAAGGATTCAACATTTTTTATTGTATGCTAAAGCGGATATAAATTGCCTCAAACGTTTTATGTTGGCTCGTATCTCATGATATGTTATTTACTTCTTCATTCTTATCCTAGTTCTAAACTTCAGGTGGATAAGTGCATACCTTTATTAATAATGATGTCGTCGGTGTTGCCGCGGCTAGTTTTGTTAGGAATATTGTTGTTGTTTATCTACTTTCCTATAAAACTCTACGCATGGTTTCTTTACTAATCGAGTGTGTGTGTGTGTGTACGCATTCAAATGTGTGTGTGTAGGTCCTGACCTAACCTCACTTGACCCCTGACCCATCCGTATGGTCATTCAGAATGGGACACTTTTGAAAATGTGTTAAATTTCTCGCGACCATTCCATCCCTTGTGGTCACTCTTGACCGCGTTACTTTGGAATATTATGTTACGGTAGGTGACCTACACCTGACCCTATCCTACACTAACTGTGTGAATTCGAAAGACAATCGTTTTCGGCAATTAAGATTTATATATTTCTTATCCATGTAATTTTATCTACATTTTCATTTATACCATTGTCTGTATATACGTTTGTATGGTATTATTTTACCTTACTCTATTTCTTAATGCATGATTATATATATCTCCGAATTTCTTGAACTTGACATAGTTTGTCACTTGAGATTCGATTAACGGTCACTAACTGACCTAACTCTACAATCACTTTGTAATCCGATAATTGGATGAACGCTTTATACTGTCTGTGTGAAATTCTATATTTCGCAACATTCGACAATTGATTTGATATTTTTGATTATTTTATTTAATCATATCACTTTGTGTACTTATGATAGTTAATTCATTATAATTTTATGGCAATTGTTTCATATCTTAACATACTTTCATGTTTCATCACATCATATTGTGACTTATCATCTCATTTAGCTAAAATGTTGACAGATGCATGTTCGTTTCTTAGCTTTATTCCTGTTTCATTGTCTAGTCATATTTGACTATCTTTGCTTTTTTCATTGCATTATTGATTATTGTTAATTCCATATTTAATAATTTAATTGCAAGTAACTTTAAACATCACATGATATGATTGTCATTATTTTCAACTTTAAGCAATTGTCGACTTCGACGACATTAAGCAAATGTGTCATCATTTTGGGCCTCTCCCAGTTTCCGACCTTTCAAAATATTTCATGGGTCTATTGGAACGCCAATATATTATCATTATATTACTGAACGTAACAGTCGGTAGTCAGGAAAAGGTTTATTTATCATTTCATATTTTATAGCTTTTCAGCTTATTTTTGCCTCTATCCTTACATAAGCATATTCATATTAATTTATTTTGCCCATTTTGTCCCAAATCTTGACTTCAAGTCACGCCTAATAAAAGGATTAGATATGCTTGGTAATTTTGATTTTTTAATACATACTTCATACACATTCATATTTTCTTTTTAATTTCCAATTGATCTTGGCTCATACGCCGCACCTTCACTTCCCGATGGACTAGACTTGTCCTCCTCGTCCTATGTGGAACTGGGCCGCTCGAGGTCCGTGCAATGAGTATGAACAGATCCAAGGACTTGCAAGGGGCTCTCCACTATCGGCAGTCCTTGCCTAGCTCTTCATGGGGACCCTCGAGGCCGACCATTACCGACACGCCGTGGGTAACAGAGTAGTGTGGCTGCGTTATGTGGACGACGTCCTCGCCGTAGCACCTCCAAGACCTGTAGAAGGCTGAACAGGGTGCACCCCAACATACATTTCCAAA
>BOPN01004436.1:68441-73441 GCA_017312705.2 Penaeus japonicus | reverse complement strand
AGCCAAGGAGGGTCAGCATCCAGTTTACCCAGTTCCCAGTCTGTCTCCAGCCAACCCAGAACATCGTCAGCTTGTTTCCCGTGGTCATGAGTGGATCTGGGCAAGGAGCAGAAGGCCCAGCCATCCAGAGGGAAGTAGGAAACATGGAGGAAATGATGCATAAGAGCAGATGGCCAGAGGAGGAGCGGATGACGGCCATGATGGAGGGGTTCTGCAGGAGCCAGGGAGAAAGGCTCTCTCGTTTAGAAGAGAGGCTGAGCCACACCACTGATCCAGCTCCTAATGCAGCAGATACGAGGGATAGTGGACAGAACACAGTTGCCGAGGGCGCATCTGAACCTCCTCCATTGCCTAGCACACGGACTGGCAACGCTTCTCCGGATGAGCCGTCATCTTCCCGAACACAACCCCTGCATGCTGATCCTTTGAGCCTTCTTCAACACCACAGAAGGACCAACAGATGGCTCTCCAAGTGACAACAACTTGCGCAACTTACTTCCCGTGCTCTAGCCAGTGAACCCACTCCAGCCAGTGTTCCTGTTCGTCAACAGCCTATGGATCCTGACCGTCTGTTATCTTCACGCACTTCTCACCAAGTGCCTTTGCCTGAGCCGACTACCAGAACCTTTGTTATAACCACTACAGATGGGCACCTTCAAACAACCCGTCCCTCTCCAGTCTTCTCAAGAAACAGGGAGCCGTTCACTGCCCTCCAGTGATCCACTTCAGCCGACCAAGGATCCTGCCAACCAGCCATCTCGTACATGTTGCCAAGGGAACCAGTACCACATTTCTGGGCAGACTAGTGGCAACGACCTGCTGAATGGAACCATGAGATTGAGAGCTGGATCCGTTCTGATAGGAAAACCTAGTTGAGACCAGCAATGATGTGTTTACATCAGAGCTGCTGAGCAAGTTGTCGGTAGAGCGGACATGATTATAAACCTCAACAGTTTGACCACACGTTAGTTGGCCTTCTAAGGCAGAACTCCGTAGAAAGTTCCGCGGGACATGACTGCTGCAGGGACTTTTTCAAAGCCTCTCACAGCTGGCATGGTTCTGCTGCAAGCCTCAATGGACTACTTCCACAGATTGAGAGGCTTCAGTGTACCAGGGAGTAAGAGATCATCACGATGCCATAGGAGATCTCTTAGCGTTTGCTGCAGGGTATTTCTTTCAGGCCTTTCCTGGGTGGCCTGAGACCTGTTGGCCTAAAGATGACTGTGCTGCTCCAGACCTAGCCGAGGCCGCACAGCGTGTGTGAATTCACGCATGGGATTCGCCACGGAGCAGAACCGGGAATCCGCCGGGCCACCAGTCCCCGAATTATGTCACCGACGCACCGTGGGACAGCTGATCGCCCGCCCAGATACTCGCACCTTCATCCTGTTACAGTGAGAACTGCAACACAGCCTGCCACCCAGAACTCGACAAGAACTACCCTGGTGTGAGTTCCATAGGTTGCATGGTCACTCTACTCATGAATGCAGAGCAGCCCAAAGATCACCACGCCAGAACCAACCCAGGTACAGAAGCATCGTTGTGGTGATCCTGGACATTTTAGCAGAAGCTGTCCCTTTCTCGCGGGCCAGGGAGGTCGCGTTCCCAGCCCCACTGGCAACTACTCCACAGGGAACGTCAGGGCTTGTGTGCGTGAAGCTTAATGAGACAAATTGCAGCCACAGGAGAGAATACGCTATATCTTCAAGGACGACCTCTCGCAGTACTCAATGCTGAAGGCAGTCCCATCATGTCCTTTATAGACACGGGCTCACAAGTCACCCTTGTTAAGAAGACTGTGATGGACCGGCTGGACCGATGGTGGACTGAGACGACGATTATCGGACAAGTTTCAAGGTGTCTTGCAAACCTCTGCATCCAGTGGCTGGAAGTGACCTGGAGGTATGAGCAATCTAGGAAGATGTTCTTGAGCACCTACTTGATAGCTGACCTAGATTTCCCAGGGGACTTACTTTTAGGCATTGATCTCCTACACGACTACCCCTTACACTAAAGTCTAGATGTAACTCATCCCATGCAGGGTGCTGATCTTAGGGAAAAGTCAGTATTCTGTGTAGTCTCAGCAGAAGCCAAATCGTTAAAGATCAGCCTGTTGACCACTACAAACTCTGCGGCTACACAGACCGAGATGGAGACGCTTGTTTTGGAGGCACTTCCTGAAAGAGAAGTCATTACTGTTGAAGACATGAACCTACAGCAATTACCTGAAAGAGAAGAAAGATTAGTCACTGCCGGAATTCTGGATGATGATCTGATATCTGAAGAGAAATCCGCTGGTGAGAACCCCAACCCATGGAAGCTAGATTTTGACTCGCATGTACCACCGAGGAGAAATCTAGAAGATAGACCTCATCTGATGGAACCTGACTCAGACTCCGAAATGGAATGATTGAGGAGTTTGATACTGAAGATTCAATTCTGCCATCGTCAACTGCCATTGCCATGTGAAGCTGCCTTGTCTATTAGCCTGGAGGATGAGCCTGCATCACCACCACTTGAGCACTTGATGGAACCCCAACAGCAGCACATATATTTTGATTGAGTACCAGGTGTTGTTTGATGGTGGAGAAGAGGCTGTAGGCTTAGTACCAGGAGTCCGTGACACCATAGCTACAGGGGATGCTAAACCTGTATGTATTCTTCAGTGGAGATTGCCGCAATCTACCCGCCAGCAGTGAGACATCATGCTAAGTTCTGGAGTTACTGTACCATCGACAAGCCCTTGGCTTAGCCCAGTAGTCCTTGTGAAGAAGAAAGATGGGAGTTTAAGATTCTGTGTAGACTACCGGGGCCTTAATGCTGTGACCAGAAAAGACACTTACCCTCTTCCAAGAATAGATGCTCTAATCGACGAGCTGGGACCTGCTACTACATTCACCACCCTGGATGCAAGAGCTGCTTACTGGGCTATTGAAGTTGAACCATCTGGTTGCACCTAAAAGATCACAGACGGGTACTGGTCTTTTCACCGACTTCTGGTTTAGCTACAGCACCTCTGACCTTTCAACGCACCATGAATGTTCTCCTGACACCAGTACTTGGACGCCACACCCTATGTTATCTCGACGATATTGTGGTCTACAGTCCCAAGGTTTGAGCAGCATCTACAAGACTTAGGGAGAGACTTAAAAGCTGCTGGGCTGAAGCTCAACATAGAGAAGTGTAACTTCGCAGCTACTACTATAAACTTCTTGGGATATACAATCAGTCCCGATGGAGTACTTCCCAACCAGGACAAGGTAGCTGCCATTGCCAAGACTCCAGCACCCCGCACTGTCAGGGATGTGCGCTTTCTTAGATACAGGCTTTTTCAGAAAAACATGTCCCTGGGTATGCCACCATACTGTCACCCTTACACTTGCTCCTTAAGAAGGCCCAGAAGTGGACTTGGGGGCCAGAGCAACAGTCGGCCTTCGAAGAGCTGAAGCAGAGGTTGATGTCCGCTCCAGTCCTAAGGCAACCGAATTTAATCGTTGAGCTCCATACTGATGTTTCTTCTATTGCCCTTAGGGCGTCTTATGCAAAGGGCTGACAGATAACGCCCCATGCAATAGCCTATTACAGCCGGAAGCTGAGGGATGCTGAAAGAAGATATCCAAGTCATTGATTTGGAGGCCCTTAGTGTTGTTAAAGGGAGTACAGTGCTTAACTCCTATTTGTATGGCAGGCACTTTGTCATATATACAGATCATCGCCCTCTAGTCCATGTGTTTTCTAAGAAGACAAAATCGCCTAGGATGACACGTTATGCACATGAGCTGTCATTCCTTGATTTTAGTATATGCTATAAAGAAGGCCCAACTACTACGTGCCTATTGATCTGCTCTCAAGAAATGGGGCTAATTCTGAGTTGGATCAAATGCCATTGGTTTCACTGCTGGGGAATCATCGATCTATCATCGACACTTTATTGAACAGCAAGAAGTAAGATCCACAGCTCGCAGACCTTAGAAGGTACTTGATTAGGGGTATTGTACCAAAGAAGAAATGGCCTCTCTCATTGGAGGAGTTTGAAGTTAAAGAAGGGGTCATATATCGCCTGAGACACCTTCCTGATCAGATATTATACCAGCTGGTAGTTCCTGAGAGCCTAAAGAACTCAGCTTTAAAGGCATCTCATATTGGCATTCTGTCCGGTATTCACAGAACATATGAAAATGCAAAATCTATGTTCTACTGGGTAAATATATTCAGTGATTGCATACGTAGACAAAATAGAATATCGCCATGTTTACCAGCAAACAAGAGGTACTCCCCAAGCTGTTCCAATGGTGTGCCCACTAGTTGAGGCCCACCAGAGCGGGTATCAATGGATATCTTCGACCTAGGCCAGTCAATTCCCGTTCGTTATTGGCTGAGTATCATAGATCAACATCTACGGCCCCAAGTTGTGCCCCTTCGTAGTGCCACTGCAACCACTATTCACCGAGCCTTTGTGGACCATTGGGTGACACTGGTTTTGACCTCCAAGGGCTATTCAAACTGACAATAACCACCACTCAGTCGCCTCTTCAATGAGCTTTGTCAGATGATGCGAACATCTCATCATTATACCATCCGGTATCACCCTCAAGCTAATGGGTTAGTGGAGCGCACTAACAGGGTCATAAAGAGTGCCTTAACTGCATTGGTTGGCCAGCGACCACGTGTCTGGCATCAGTTTGTCCCAGAATTACGCTTACAGGTGAATTCAGCCATCCACCGATCAACCCAAGAACAACCATTATATCTTCTAACAGGTCGGCATGCAAATTTTGCTGTTGGGCTATCGAACCAGGCTGTCTTTGCAGAGAACAGATGTCTCCAGAACGCTAAGGAAGCTCGAGAAGCTGCAGTCACCGCTTCAAGAGAGGCAAGAGAAACCTATGACGATACTACAATCGGTGGGCAAACGGAGCGTTTCCTTCCTGCTGTGGGATCCTTAGTTTGGTACTTTGACCACGGACGGCACCCTCATGCTGATGGAAAGGTCCTGCTAG
>BOPN01004436.1:22500-27500 GCA_017312705.2 Penaeus japonicus | reverse complement strand
TGTAGCCATTTATCTAGTTTTCTTTTAAACATTTCTACACTGCACTGATTTAGGTTTCTTATATCCTTCGGTATGCTATTAAACAATTTAAGTCCGTTTATTCAACTGGCATGATTTGTGCACAGTGCGATAGCATGTCCTTCCCTGCCTGGGGGAGTGTCTTACCTTAATTCTTCCTCCTTCAACAGGTCTTGGGTTTGGTGTTAAGTTTTCCACACATATAATGAAGTATCTTTCTCTCCGCCTTTGCAGTGAGTACAGTTATTATTTTTTTTTTTTTTTAGTCTTTCCCAGTAGTTTAGAACCATCATATTATCTAACTTGCGTGTAAAGATTCTTTGGACTTGTTCTATTAACATTATATCTTTTGTAAGATTTGGGTTCCATACTTGGCACTGGTATTATAATCTTGGGGTCATTAATATTTTCCATAATGATAAAAGGTGTTTTGGGTCTCTTGTGTTAAAAGTCCTCATTATTCATCCACTCATAACTTTTCCTTTCTTGACAATCTGCTCTATATGGTGACTGAAACTCATGTCATTACTCATATAGAGTCCTTAATCTTTTACTACCCTTTTCTCCTTAATCTCCACACCTTCGACAAAATATGATCTTGCTCTTAAATTTCCAGTTGGACTATATGTAATGATTTCAAATTTATTTGCATTGAATTTCATATCATATGCCCACTTACAGATGGTATGTAGATCCTCGTTAAGTTTGTTTTCATTATCTTGTATATATATGGGTGTACTTATTCTTGTATCATCTGCAAATGATGTTACTCTCGAGTGTCTCACACCATTCTCAATGTCACCAATCATAATAAGGAGTAACAAGGGCCCAAGAACGGACCCATGTGGGACCCCACCCATAATAGTCGTTTCTTTCGAGTAAAATCCTTTAATTTGTACTTTTTGTTTACGATTTATTAGGATGTTGTAAATCCATCTTCCAACTTTCCCCCTGATTCCAAGGTCTTTAATCTTATGTAGCAGAATGCCGTGATCTAATTTGTCAAAAGCTTTTGCAAAGTCTAGGTATATTACATCAATTTCTCTATTTTCAGTTAGGTCCCTTAGTATGTGTTCAAAGTGCCAGGATCTGTGATAAACAAGATCTACTAATTCTGAATCCATGTTGCCCGGGATTTATCTTGTTTTCTTTGTCTAAAAACTAGACGATTTTTTTTCCTCAATACCCTTTCAAATATCTTTCTTATTTGATATGTCAATATTACTGGTCTATAATTTTTGGCCTGACCTTTGTTTCCACCTTTATATATTGGTATTATAGTACCCTCCTTCAATAAGCTGGGGATAATCCCCATGTCCACAGATTTCCTCCGCAAAGTTTCCAGTGGCTTTGCTATAGTTTCTTAGCAGTTTTTTTTTTTTTTTTTTTTTTTTTTAAGATTGCTGGGATTTCATCTAGTCCAGCTGCTGAGTTTGCTGAAATTTCACTTACTGCTTCAAGAATATTTTTTTTCATTGAAAATAAAGTCAGTGAGACACTCATCTTCGTTACTAATGATATTAAAATATTGTTGTGGGTATGATATTAATTTTTCTATTCTTGGGACACAATAGACATCTTCATATTGCAATTTGAGTAATTCAGCTATTTGAATCAGTTACCAATGCACCATTATTCTCAAGAGGCCCAATTTCTGTTCTCCTCTTTAACTTGTTAGAGTAAGAGAAAAAAAGCAATTTGTTTTATAGCTTCCACAGCTCTTTTTTTCTTCGGCTGGTTTTTGGTTACTTATAGTTTTAATTTATCTTCTAATAGCCTTACCTCTGCTTTGATCCTTTCTCTCTTGACATGATCTGTAGTTTTTTTTTCCATTTTTTGAATCTTATTTCTCGTTTCTTAACATGATACTTCGATCTCTTGGTATAATATTCTTGTTTCGTTGATTTTTGGGGGGGCACAAACATCTTTACATGCATTATAAAGCTTCATTAGTTTATAATTTGGTGTTAAGAGAACCTCTATATCTTTATTCTAGTACTGCATTTATTATTTTCCAATCTATTTGATTGTGGCTAAAGTTTAAAAATCTGACTCTTTTCTGCTTCCGCTATCTGTTTTTCATTATGTTTCTGAATTTTGAACTTATTCATTGTGATTTTAATTATGTTCTGGTCTGATTGAGTTGTATAAGTTGATGAAATGTTGTGTACATCTTACCCTCTACTAATAAAAACAAGGTCCAGTATATTTTCCTCCCTTTTTGGAACTTTGATGATTTGGTTAAGGTAAACATTTCCTTCAAAATCTAAAAGCATTCTCGCTTGTTGTTTTTCATTTTTAGTGACATTTGCTTCTATATTTATTTTCTTTGTTTCCCAGTCGATAAAGTGGAAATTGATATCCCCAAGTATCATAATAGCTTCATTTTTCCTTAAATTCACAATGTAATTATTAATAATGTCTAGTGATTCATTGACAGATGTTTCTGTTGTTCCAGGTCTGTATAAAATAATGTATAACTCTTTTGTATCTCTTGTCAATACCCCTAGTATTTCTACTGTATTAATAGAGTATTCTATTACAATATCCATTCTGGTTGCTAATTCTTTCCTGATATAAAAGGCTACTCTTCCTATGATTCTCTTATTTCTATTTCTCCTTATTAGCTCATAGTTATTAATTCTATTTTTTTTCATTTTTTGTCTTCATTCAGATGTGTTTCTGTAAGAGCTATCATTGAATAATTGTTGATCTTTGCCATGTCCTCTAGATATGTAGGTTTTGTCTGGTTACTTTATATATATATATATATATATATATATATATATATATATATATATATATATATATATATTCATTCATATCTTATCGCGCCAATATCGAATTTGGTGTTTGGCGCGTATTGTAGCAATTGGTCTCTTTCTTTCAAAAGATTAACAGGAGACACCACGTGAAGGTTTGCTATTCGTCCCCTATATATATATATACCTATATATATATATATATATATATATATATATATATATATATATATATATATATATATATATATATAATCCCTGTATATTTAGCAATATGAGATTATCAAATAAATTATTTCTTTGCGTGTCTACATTGCCTATTGTTGCTAGATAGTTGATGTCGTTTCCCCCTATTTTGGGGGAGCTGGACCTTCCCACGGTGTAGCGGTGGTCGTTTCATCGCCTGCCTTTGTTCGAATAGGTATGCTTAGAAGGACTGAATGTCCTTGTCTATTCTTGGTTATATATCAGTGTTTTCCTACTCCGTCTTTTTCTCTGTTTTCTCTTAGTTTATTCATCAAAGTCTTTTGACTTTGTCTTTTTTCATAGCTCAATTCCGGTGATATTCATGCTTCTTTATATTCGTCAGTTTTCTTTAGTTTCATGTTCTTTCCAATCAGTTTCCATTTGTTTTTCATTTTCTAATATGACCTTAATTGGCCTTGGTCTCAAAGCCTCCTTTAAATATTTGCCTTCTCTAAAGGCGCTCTCAACTTTGATAATTTCATTGTGCTTCAGTTTTATGATAATAATCATTTTCAAATCATTTGTTTCCCTGATTTCAGGATCATTTTCTTCTTTTTCTTCCAGATTGTATATAACGAGCCTATTTGCTCTGAATGTATCTTCATTTTTCTTCTCCGACTTTTCTTTTGTAGGTTGTTTTGGTTTTGGTTGCTTTTTTTTTTGACGCTGACAACCTTCCAGTCAACCTCATCTTTTTTTTTCAGTCTCAGAAATATCATTGTCTGGAATATTTTTGACCTTTGTATCTGATAATTACCTTACTATTTCAGAAAAAAATCTTCCTGATTTAGTTTACTTGGCTCACCTGTTGGATTATCTTGTTCCTTCTTTGGCTTTACTTTTACATTTTAGTGTCTCGTACAGCCTTTTCTGTTTCCAATTCAGCAGCCTGAGTTAACTTTTTTTAAGTTTTTCTTTTTGCTCTTGTTTTAATTCATAAATTTCATCTTTCAATATTTGCATCTCCCTCAAGCATTGAATCTTGAAGTCCTTAAATTCTCCATATATTTTCTGAATTATGTTTCTAGTAGGCAAACCACCTCACACTTTTTGGATGTGCTGATTTTTTGTTCACCGATATGACTCATTTACTTTTTTCAGTTTGTCTGATACGGGTACAAGTGCATTTTCTGCCATTGTGTCCCTATCTTTCTTTTTTTAAAAACTAGCTTCTGATATATCGTCACAACTTGGATTTTTTTCCAGTTCAGTTTCAATACTAAAATTACTTTTAGTATTGATGTCTCTGCACCAGCTGCAGTCTTTCTATATATATCTTCTTGAATATCTATTTTCAGTTCATTGATGCCTGTCAGGTAAGTATCAATATTACTTATAATTTCTTTTCTGTTTTCAAGTAAGTATTTTCACATTTGTGGCATTTTTTACTATCGCAGGTTTGGCATACTTTGTTTCATTGTCTTTAAAACATTTTTCAGCTTTAGAGTTTCTTTTACTTCTCCTTGGTCTAAACATGTAGTTTATACCCCTAGAATTACTTAAGTCTGGTCTAGGTCACCTTGGAAGCAACTGGGCCACGCTGAACATACACAGCTGACCCAGCGTTTTGACCTCCCCTCTCTCCTTGATGCCACTTCTTTTTTTCCAGTTGTTTTTTGTTCTAATTTGTTTCCTATTTTGTCTTTCCTATGTTTTTCTAGATCATTCAGTGCTTTGTACACTTCACTAATCTCTGTTCATTTCCCCCCAGCCTCGTGGCAGGCGGGGATGAGAAATGAGTTTTTCAGAGCAACAGATCAGCACGTCCACACTGTTCATCTGCCAATATATATATATGTGTGTGTGTGTGTGTGTCCGCCCGTGTGTGTGTATATGTATGTATATGTATATATATATACATATATATATATATATATATATATATATATATATATATATATATATATATATATATATATATATATATATATATATATATATATATATATATATATGAATGGAAAACACTCTTCC